>CM076583.1:852118088-852288675 GCA_034641835.2 Pinus albicaulis
TTGGAGAGCTCAAATCCTCATCAATAAGTATGAAATCGGTATCATGGCCTCCTGAAGGGCCCTCATCCTGAATAGGCCTCCTACCTCTATCCTGTACCTGTACCTGTGTTGTTAATGATGGCAACGAGACCCCTTCCACCCCCGGTGGAGATAGTACTTGTCGGGCTGCTGCAAATAATGATCTGGTGCCTCTCTGATAAGTAACAAACACTAGCACACTGATAGGCTCTGTCTCGAGACCTTCAGGCTGATGTGAAGGTTCACCTGCCTCATGAAAAACCTCCGGAGGAAGCTGAGGGGCTGTGAAGAAGTCATGGGAAATGAAATCCTCCGATGCAATACCCTGCAATCCAAGCTGATGTACAACAACAATCTTGATGAGTGCATAGTGATAAATACTGTTGTACTTCTACTCGGGAGTCTTCTTCTGCACAAGAGTGGTCATTCTCTCAATGTTCCGGCACATGAAATAAGGAATATTCATCATCCTAACTCTAGTGAAATGCATCAATAACCTGATGTGGTAGGCATAGAGGTGTGAAAACCGGCCCTCACAACTGAAGTATCTGATAATGAGTCTCATCAAAGGCGCATAGGATTCCTTTAGGAACGGGAATGGGAATACCCTGCTGAGTTGTCTCACATAGTTAGGCCTGATGTATGGTTCATAATGCACTCTGTCCACCTGCTGTCTTTTGTTCCACTGTTCACCCACATTCGGTATTCTGGTTGCTTGAGATATGGTTTCCGGTGTCAAGGTGAAATTTACACCAGCAAGAGTCACCTGACCATCATGAAAATGAAATACAAACAATCGAGCCAACTCCTGATGATGCTGAATCCAAGAAATCATCTCACAATACTGATAACATGACTGCTCTCGAAAACATGCCATGGCAAGTGGGCAAGCCTGCAATTGGGTCAATGAGGTGGGCTCTTCTCTCACATGTTTTCCACCTTTAAGAGGCCTTCTTGGTGCATGTAGCTCAGTGGTAGAATCACTATCTCTGTCATATGATGTATCAGTGTCTGTCTCCATAATGTCCATGCAAGGTGTATGTTTGGCTTGTATGAGATGAAAATGAGATTTTGGTTGTTTTTTGTTTTAATGCCAAATATTGTCAAAGGGGAGGGACTGTGGGAAAAGTAGGAAAGTGTGGAAAATTAATTTCAATCAAGTGATATTTTTCCTTTTGGAATTTGACAAACTTTGGGAGAAGGGACAACCACTGAATTTTTGGGATTCTTGGGGTTTTGGGAATTTCTTACAAATGAAATGGGAAGGGGAAAATGATGGGAAATGACTTGGGATACAAGGGAATAGGGGAGGGACTATAATGACAATATGACAGTGAGGGGAGGAGTAAACAAGATGGGAAATGAAGTATGTGGCACAAAACTAATTTAAAACACCAATTTTAAAACCTTAGGGAATCAATTTCAACAAGAAGATAGGGTTTATAATTTGGCATTCAAATTCTCAAAACCAATCTTTCAAACAAAATAAAAAATTGTTAATGGCAATTGCAAGATTTCATAAACTTACTCGGAGCATCGGAGGTTGAGTCAATTCAAATTTTATGGAGCAATGGAAAAAATTTTGGTTGTCAGCCCTGTGCGCCGCGCGCATAACCCAGTGTGCCGCGACAGCTGAGTGTGCCGTGCCAGTTCAGAATTACACAGTGGTGGGCAGCCCTATGCACCGTGACCTTCACCCAATGCGCCGTGACTGTAAATTCACCAACAGTTCGGCCTTCCAAACCCTGTTGTGCTCTTCAACGACTTGAGTCGGCTCAATGTTATCTCTTGGTGTGCAAATGAATTGTTTGAAACACAAAAATATCTTTTATGGCCTGGAATTTGATTTTTGATTTGAAATAACCCAATTTATAATGTTTGAACTTTGACACTTTCACATTTTAAAATAATCTCTTTTTTTGTTTGTTTCCTTTGATTTTTTCAAACTGATGATGAATCTCTTGTCTATTTTTTGCAGGGATAGCTGGCATGGGATCTTGGCAAAGGTGACTAGGGTTGCGCCTGAAGAACTTCACAACTGAAAAACTTTTGAAAATTACATTACATTTATTACAAAAGACCAAATTGACGATTTTTCTTCAAAACAGAGTTTTGAAGAAGAATCATGATCAAGCATTATGACGATGAAATTTTTTCCATGAAAAGTTATTTCAAACCTCCCTCATGTGCTTGCTAACATTATTAGTCATTTTGAAGGCCAAATTTGTGAAACTCTAGACCTAAAGAGATCTTAAACCCTAAAATGACTCTTTGTTGACCAAGAGACAAAACATGATTGTGAATGGCTGTAAAATTGACTTGGATGAACTTTGATAAACAGCCCTGAGCCAGCAGGTACAAGACATTAGGGATATGAGTGACAAGACCCTACCGTCAGATGACCATGCTCCTAATGGAATGCAGTTGACTGGACTGAATGAGACACCTAAAATGAAATGCAACAAAAGAGATTTTGATCTCTGACGGAGGGATGAAAAGACCGACTCTAACATTGGCTCCAATGGGGATGGTAGCTCCTGGGAGGTGCCAAGAACTACAAATTTCTGGGAGAGTAGGCAGTGCCTTCATCCATTGGGCTATGGAGTCCATAACTTTGACAAATCAACACAAGACTCTTGACTGATTTATTGACTAAAAATTTGACTCAAACTGACTCAATTTTGAAACTGAAATGACTGAAAAACTTGACTCGACAAACTCAAACCAAAACTGAAATCAATCTTCAGAATTATAGCCTTCACTTCAGGCCCCAAACTGAAGAAAATATTACAGCACACACTTGCAATGAAACTGAAATAAACGATATGTACAATGAAAATGTAAACAATAGAAAACATGTCAGAAATGATACGGTTTGAGCAGCCGACCAGTGACCAGCCCTCCTGGAAAATCTTCCCCGTTCATCTCTTTCAGAAGAAAAGCATTCTGACCCCGATATGCAGCAATTTTTAAGGGTCCTTTCCAGAGATTTTCGAACTTACCGTGCTTACCCTTTTCCTCACTTCTTGCATCCCATTTCAGCACCACTTCTTCCAATTGAAATTTGTCTGCCTTTGCTTTTCTGTCATATATTTTCTTAATTCTCTCCTGCAACTTGAATGTGTTTTGAAAAAATTCTTCTCTCGTCTGCTTCAAATGGATCATTTGATTTATTCTTCTTTGCATATGATCATATTCACTAGCAGCTTCCTGTAGAAGTTTGACCACTGGCACTGCGAGAGAGGTAGGAAACACCATATCAACTCCATATACTAACTCAAAGGGGGACATACCAATGGATTTCTTCTGACTCACTTGATCTTCCCAAAGTGCATTGACTAACTTCTTATGACAACTTTTCTTTTTTATTTCCAGCAACTTTTTAATGATGTTAACCAAAGATTTGTTGGAAGACTCTGCCAATCTGTTGCCTTGTGGATGATAAGCGGTTGAGTGTCCCAAAGTGATTTTATACTTGTCACAAAACTCAATCATATTTTTTGATTTGAAGGCTGCTACGTTATCAGTGATTAACTTATTCAGGCAACCAAAATGAGACAAAATATTATTCTCAAGGAATGAAATTATTACCGAATCTGTAGCTTGCCTAGTGGGAATCGCTTCAATCCATTTCATGAAAGAATCTGTCACTGTAAGGATCCACCTATGCTAAGCTGAAGAAGCGGGATGAATTTCGCAAATGAAATCCAAACCCCATTGCTGAAAAGGAGCACTTACTTCAATGGGCTTAAGCGGCAAAGGCTGCAATTTCTGCCTCCCTTCAAAAATCTGACATTCATGACAGATTTTGACAGTCTTATACACATCAGCAAAAATTGTCGGCCAATAATATCCCACTCTCAAAATTTTATTGGCCGTTGTTTTCCAAAAAAGGTGACCCCCGCAATATCCTATATGAAAATCCTCCATAACCTGCTTCGCTTCTTCTTCCACCAAACAGTTTAACAAAACACCACTAGGATCTTTCCAATAGAGTGCATTATTCAAAACAAAAAACTTAGCAGCCTTCAATTTCAGAGTTCTACTTTTATTTCTAGCCATGCCAGGTGGTGGTGACAAATTTTGAAGCACATATACAATATCTGAATACCAAGGAGACAACACAAAGATTTTTGATACTTGAACTGATGGGCTTTCCTCATTTTCCTTGGACATGGCAACAATGAGATTGATGTCCAAAGCATGTAAATTTGATTCCGCCATTAGCTTAGCCAGCCCTTGTCCTTTGATAAGTTTTATAGGCTTTATCTCCACATCATACTCCAACAAGACAGCAATCCATCTGCCTCGTCTCCCTTCTGGATCTGTTTGCACTAAAATATCCTTTACAGCAGCGTTAGGAACATAAGCAAGAATATGAGAATGCAAAATGTATACTCGGAAATCTTTCAACGCTTTCACAAGAGCAAGTGCTTGCTTTTCAATTATGTTATATTTCAAGGCTGCATCTCTTATGGTACGGCTGAAAAAAGAAATTGGTTTTTCATGCCCATCTCTTTTCTGCATTAATACTGCTGCCATAGTATGCTTCGAAGAAAATGAAAACAAAATAAAATCCTGAGTATAATCCGGGCTGATCAAAACCAGAGCTGAAGAAAGAGTCAACTTCACTAAATTGAAAGATTTTACTGCCTCCTCAGACCACTTTACTACGCTATCTTTCTTAAGCATGTTTGTAATCTCTCTTAGATGTTCAGCAAGATTAGGCACAAAGCGGCGTAAAAAATTCATCTTACCATTGAAAGATTGAATCTCCTTCTTATTCCAGGGAAGATCAATTTTCTGAATAGCTTCAATTCAAGCTGGGTCAATACGGATGCCATCTTTTGAGATAATATTACCAAGGAGTTTGCCCTCATCCATGGAAAACAAACTCTTCTTCGGATTGAGTGACACACCATACTTTCTACACCGCTGAAAAACAACCTTCAAATGGTAAAGGTGCTCTTCATCAAAATTGGAAAAGACTGTCAAATCATCAAGATACACAACTAGAAAAACATCTTTCTCATTTGAAAATGCCATATCCATTGCGTGCAGAAATGTCGCACCAACATTCTTCAAACCGAAAGGAATTTTAGCATAATGGAAAGTTCCCCACGGAGTGGTGAATGCTGTTTTGTCTCTATCATCCTCATGGACCAGAATTTGGTTATACCCGGAATAACCATCGAGTAGCAACATACAAGATACTCCAACTACTCGCTGCAATATGTGATCCATTTTGGGTAATGGATAATTGTCTTTCAAAGAAACCTTATTCAGATTCCTAAAATCAATGCACAAACGAATCTCACCTGTCTTTTTTCATACGGGCACCAAATTGGAAATCCAATCTGAAAATCTTATAGGAACAATGATACCAGCTTTGTATAATTGATTCACTTCCTTTTCAATTGAGGGTAGCAACTTCGGATTTATCCTTCTCAACTTCTGCCTGAAGGGCTTTTGATTTGGCTTGATAGGAATGGTGTGTTGAATTATATTTGTATCATACGTCTTCAAATCTGAATAGTCCCAAGCAAATACATCAGCAAAAGAAGAAAATAAACTAACATATTTTGCTTTTACCTCCGGTGGCAATGCTTTGGAAAATTTCACCATCTTTGGATTTTTAGCCGATCTAATGTTCACGTCTTCAACTCCCTTTTCGGTTGGCCGCAAGGTTGGTTTTCTAGATACGTCATCTTGATCAAAGAGCTCTTCTAAAGGTATCAAACCTTTAGGAATGACATTATCCTTCAGCTACAATACTTCCATCTAATTTATTTGCACGTCAGCCTCACCATCATCATGTTCCATGTCAATTGAAGTCTCTTTGAATTTACCTTTGTTTTGCATAAATTCCTCAATCTCATCATCATCTTGGAATACTTTCCAATACCTTTGATTGTCCGAGACAGTTGGACGATGTTTCAATTGAACTTCAAACTTGTTACTTGAGTTCATTGGAATTTTCAAATTACTTGCTGCCTTAGCAAGAGCATCTGCAATACCATTCTGAATACGAGGGATACAAGTCAAAGTATAGTCTGAAAAAAATTTCAGATATCAAGAATAGAATTTTGGTAAGCCTGCATTTGAGGATGCTTAGCTTGGTACTCACCCTTCACTTGCTTAATTACCAACTCAGAGTCTCTATACACTGCAATCCTCTTAGCATTCAACTTTCTAAGTATTTTCAGACCAGCAATCAAAGCTTCATATTCTGCCTCATTATTCGAACAATCAAAAGCTACTTTGTAAGAACAGACCCTTACATTACTCGATACCTTGTTTGGGGTGGAAAAAGGGCTATGTACCCAAATACCAATTCCAACACCATCACTTCCTACTGCACCATCAAAATCCATAGTCCATAAACCATCTTCATCTTCTTCCAAGTGCTGAAATTGTGTTTGCTCTGTTATTTCTGCTTGCTGTCCATCAACTTTCTGCTACTGTCAGAAGGCTGATTGCTCAGTGGAACTTTCAAGTTCTTGCCTTTCTTTCTTCAAAACTTCTCTGAAATTTTCTGTGATTTTTGGAATGTCCTCTGCTTCAACTAACTGATTATCTACATCATTGAAACTATCTGAATACAAAACAAAAGACTCTAAATTTGTATGTACATAATTAATCGGATGATTTACCGGTTTCTCCTTACTGGTGATCATATACTTCATCTTTTGCTCCCGATATAGTTTTCTCATCTAACCGAACACAGGAATGGTAGCATAGGAGAAATCAAGCTGCAATGTTCCCTTCAATTTCGCTCCCCAAGATCGGGAAAGAAGCATGCCAAATCTAGGAGGAATATCCGCCACAACCACATCCATCAAAACATTCTTAGTCGGAATCTGATCTAAACTAACCACCAAATATTTGATAAGCCCAATGCATCTTACTCTGCTAGAATCAAAAGAATAAAGATCATGATATTTCCTAGTGATGTCCAATCCCAATTTCTCCATGATCGCCTTTGGCATGAGATTATGAGAAGCTCTAGAATCAAACATGGCATTGTGTAACACAAAATCATGCAATCTAAGGCTGATATAAAAAGGAGGCACATCACTATCGGGAGACTCACCATCCAATGCTGGTCCAAATATCAACTCAGGTTGATCATCTTCCACATTTAACATATCAGACATTGGATCAAAATTCAGAATTTTAGATACTTGACCCTTATAGTTGCTATTTCTCATCAATTCAGTCAAAGGAATGAAAACTTTTAACTTAGCAATCTCACTCTCTAAGTTAAAAACTGAAGTTTTTTCTACCTCTTTGGCTGGAGCATCCTTCTTTTCAGCTTTCTCTCTCGATACAATTGGCTGATTAGATCTTTCATTTGCTGATGGAGGCTTGCTAGTAGCATGATTAACTACCTCTTTTCCCTTCTTCTATGTAATGGGTGCATCATTATTTGGTTCTGAAACTTCCTTTCTCTTTTGGATTGGGTTGATAGGCACATCTCTGTTTCTAAGTGAATATTGTCACTGCTGGGAAAACAAACCATTCATATAACCTCTCTGATACTCATCTGACTCTTCTTCAAGAGCTGTCTCATTTGCCAAGATAAAATCCTCATCCTTTTGTACAGCTGAGTTTTCTGCATACTCCTCATCTTCAGTGATATAGGTTGGCATATCATCAGGTGTAAAGAAGTGACTCTCTTCCCCTATTACATTGTCTTCATCATCTGATTCTGGACCAAAAAAATTCTGTTGTAAAGGAGTCTTTACCTGCTGTTGTACTGGCGGTTCTTGTGCTCGCTGCTCTTGTTGTTTGATCCTGAATTGTGGTTGCTGCTGCCATGGAAGTTAGGATTTCCGATCTGCGGTTCAGGCTTATCAGGTGTCAATCTTTCAATCATATTTTCCACCTTGCGAAGTACTTGATCTGAAGTGGAAGCCTCTTCCTTTATCACGACTTTCTTCTCGGCTTTCAGTCTAGCTCTCTTGTCATTCAAATTAGCTTCAACACTCACTGCAATTTTCTGCATGTCCTCCAAAGTGGCTGGATCTCGTTCTCTCAATTGATAGGCCATGTCCAGATCAAAACCATCCAGAAACTTAAGCAAAGCCAACTTCTTAGATGGCCTCAAATCATTGGGAATTGCATTGTAAACCGCATTAAATCTAATACAATAGTCTTGGAAGGACTCACCAGCATTGCACTTGATCTTGGTATATTCAGAAGTGATCTGAAGAGGATCTTTCTTTACTTCCCATCGATCCAATAATTTTCTCTGAAGCTTAGCCAATGTAGCAATACTTCTAGGCTGCAAAGCTCTGAACCACTTTCTTACTTCTCTTCCAAAAGTTTGCACAAACAATCTCATGGTCACATTTTCTGCATCAATCTCATGAAGATCGAAGAAATATGCCATTCTATCAATATGTTGCTAAGTAGGAACACTTTGAGGAGTGCCATCAAGCAATGGGATCTTACTTTGATAATCAGCAGGCATGGCATCCAAGTTCTGAGGCAGGACAAGGGGTGCAAATCTAGTAGCCATTGCTCTTGGTGGATTTATAACTGGTCTTGGAGAAATAGGTGGAGTAGGAGCAATAGGTGTATGAGGTGTATGTGGTGTGGATGGAGGCGATACTACTGTAGATTGTTGATCAGAAATAGATGGTTGCATGGGAATGGTAGGAATGAAAGGAGGCTCGGTATGAATTTGTGAACCGGATGTGACTACTGATGGCCCAAGAGTTTTAGATGCAGAATCTATGAACTCAGGAATATTTGTTGCCACAATGGAGTTTTGAATATTCAAGATGTAACTTTCAATGGATCTATTAGCTTGTTCAATTTCAAGATACTTGATAAACTTAGGATTTATGACAGTAGAACCAATAGCACTTTCAGACTTAGTCTCAAACAACGACAACTCAAATTGTTCATCAAATTCGAGATCTTCAAGATATTCAAAAACAACAGGACATGAATGAAATTTGAATAGAGGAATCATAGGACTTTCTCGACGAAGATTTCTTGAAATTAGATTGGGATTTTCATACACTGGAGGTGGATCGGGATCTGGATTTGCTCTAGTATGTCTTCTGGAAGCCAGTGTGTTGGATTATTTTCAAAATCAAAGGGACAAAACCAACTTGTTCAGCCTATTAAATTCTAGACTCATCACCCAAAATTCCAGAATGATCTGATATACTGGGGTAATTCACAAGTCAAATGTCACGTTTACAAGCTAGACCGGAGATTGACTGAAGCAACGTTTATCTACTTTCGCTAATGCAAAGCAAGAGTGTTTCGAAGGCTACCTAACATAACTTCAGGCTCCGTCTGTAGCTTATAAAACAAATAACACCAAAAAGAAAACCATTTTGTTCCCCATTATAGTCACCACTATGTTATTGCCTAAATCTACCTCAAGCTGAAGGAAGGCAAAATTTAGGGTAACATCAAACCACGCTCAGTCTGGTAGCTAGCCCTACCAGAATAGGAGAGGGCTCTCTCTGGGTCAATCTCAACAAAAATAATCAATAGGGCTTGAGATGAATTGAAATAAAAGCTAATTTTAGGCTAGGTATATAAATAAAGGAGTTTGATTGTGTTTTTGGGGTTTTTGTTGGAAACACAGGGAAAGGCAATTTTGGA
Source organism: Pinus albicaulis (assembly GCA_034641835.2). Lineage (NCBI taxonomy): Eukaryota > Viridiplantae > Streptophyta > Pinopsida > Pinales > Pinaceae > Pinus > Pinus albicaulis. The sequence continues at coordinate 852,127,737 of CM076583.1, forward strand.
TCCGGGGATAAGGCCTAGTTTTTGCAGAGTTTTGATTGGGGCAAGGAAGGAAATTGTTTTGATGATTTAGATTGAATGAATGGATGGTTCAGACCGGTGAGGAGCTGAAGAGGGAAAGAGGGCTTCAATAATCCTCTTCAAACAGATGAAAACATGGAAAATTAAACAAAACTGAAGGCAGAGCAAAGCAAGCTAATGAATTCCACCTTTATAACTTTTTTGTTTAATTTAAGAAGAAAGGAGAAGGAAAAATGATACACATAAACATTAGTGAACTTACAATTACATAGAGAAACACACCATCAAAACACAGAGCCACAAGGATCCCAAAGAGTGCTGCAAACCCTGGTCTATTCCTTTGCCAAAATTGCAGAGATGAAATGTACAATGAAGTGCCAAGCAATCCCAAGTGTCCAACCCTGAAAATGACCGAGAAAATAAATGATATAGAAAAGCCTAACTCCTCTCCATGCCTCTAGGGGTCGATCTCATCATTATAGGAGTTGTTTCAACCATATCTAAACTAGGAACTGGAGAATAGGCAATGAAACAACTTGCCTCTATATGATAGGAAACTAATTCATTCACTTACATTTCACCTTTTGGTGAATGAATCTACTAGAATAAGTAAAAATGTGCCAAAAATACATCAAAGTCATGAAATTACATCAAGTTACATCAAGAGTTACATGAAAAAGTCAAACTGGCCGAAACTAGGAGAAATTGTGAGTTGCTGAGTGAAAAATAGGCCAAATTTCCCTATGCGCCGCGCCTAAAATCTCTATGCGTAGCACAAGTTTGAGGCTGATTTTTAGGCCCTTCCCGAAGTCAAAATTGAGTGCAAGATATCTCGTTGGAAAGCCCTACCTGTCTACTTTCCAACCCAAGTGGAATTTCTAGATTTGGTTGCCGTTTTACCCTCCAAAAATCAAATATCCCAACACTACTTCCTGTGTGTGCAAAAAGTGTTAGAAAGGCCATTTATAGGGTGTTTTTGACCCTTTAGGCAACCCAGAACTTGATGAAATCCTTAGGTAATCGATAGGCATGCATAAATTTTAATGAAAAATCCAAAAATAAAAATTTTTCCTCCAGAAGAGCTGCCAATTATAAGCGCACGCCAAGTGGCGCTACGCGTCGGGCAGGAAAATATGTTTTTAGGCCCAAAAATTCAAAATTGACAAAATGTTTCCCAAATTTCTTGAAATTTGGGCTGAAGGTCCCTCATCAAGCACTATTCTAGGCCAAAGAAGCTTCTGCCAAAATGTGGAGTCTATCATGCCTTTTGCGACGCTTTAGTGCCTTCCTTAGACTTTCTTCCAGGATCTTAATCCTCGCTTTGCAAACATGATTTCGCGCCCAATAATGGTTCTTCATGTGTCTGAGCATGTTATTTTCCTTGTTTTCCTTCTCCAATAGCTTCTCAAGATGAATGTTGACCCTCTCAAGCCAAGTCTCTCTATCAGCCTCAATCTCCCGCTCAATGGGTGTCATCTCGGTTGGGCTTCTTCGGGCAGCTTGCCGGTTCTCACGGATGTTTTGCAACTCCATGAATGTCTGCTGATCCTCCAAATGCTTGTTTCACTACTCCAGATAGTTTATGATCCATTGAGATCTTTGCAATTTTTCGGTCAATTTGTCTATCTCAGCTTTCTGCTCCTGAATGATCTCTCTCATGTTTGAGCTTGTAGAGCTCAAATCCTCATCAATAAGTATGAAATCGGTATCATGGCCTCCTGAAGGGCCCTCATCTTGCATAGGCCTCTTACCTCTGTCCTGTACCTGTACCTGTGTTGCTGATGACGGCAACTAGACCCCTTCCACCCCCGGTGGAGATAGTACTCGTCGGGCTGCTGCAAATAATGCTTTGGTGCCTCTTTGATAAGTAACAAACACTAGCACACTGATAGGCTCTATCTCGAGACCTTCAGGCTGATGTGAAGGTTCACTTGCCTCATGAACAACCTCCGGAGGAAGCTGAGGGGCTGTGAAGAAGTCATGGGAAATGAAATCCTTCGATGCAATACCCTGCAATCCAAGCTGATGTACAACAACAATCTTGATGAGTGCATAGTGATAAATACTGTTGTACTACTTCTCAGGAGTCTTCTTATACACAAAAGTGGTCATTCTCTCGATGTTCTGGCACATGAAATAAGGAATATTCATCATCCTCACTCTAGTGAAATGCATCAATAACCTGATGTGGTAGGCATAGAGGCGTGAAAACCGACCCTCACAACTGAAGTATCTGATAATGAGTCTCATCAAAGGCGCATAGGATTCCTTTAGGAACCGGAATGGGAATACCCTGCTGAGCTGTCTCACATAGCTAGGCCTAATGTATGGTTCATAATGCACTCTTTCCACCTGCTATCTTTTGTTCCACTGTTCACCCACATTCAGTATTCCGGTTGCTTGAGATATGGTTTCCGGTGTCAAGGTGAAATTTACACGAGCAAGAGTCACCTGACTATCATGCAAATGCAATACAAACAACCGAGCCAACTCCTGATTATGCTGAATCTGAGAAATCATCTCACAATACTGATAACATGACTGCTCTCGAAAACATGCCATGGCAAGTGGGCAAGCCTGAAATTGGGTCAATGAGGTGGGCTCTTCTCTCACATGTTTGCCACCTTTACGAGGCCTTCTCAGTGCATGTAGCTCAGTGGTAGAATCACTATCTCTGTCATATGATGTATCAGTGTCTGTCTCCATAATGTCCATGCAAGGTGTATGTTTGGCTTGTATGAGCTGAAAATGAGAGTTTGGTTGTTTTTTGTTTTAATGCCAAATATTGTCAAAGGGGAGGGACTGTGGGAAAAGTAGGACAGTGTGGACAATGAATTTCAATCAAGTGATATTTTTCCTTTTGGAATTTGAAAAACTTTGGGAGAAGGGACAACCATTGAATTTTTGGGATTCTGGAGGTTTTGGGAACTTTTTACAGATGAAATGGGAAGGGGAAAATGATGGGAAATGACTTGGGATACAAGGGAATAGGGGAGGCACTATAATGACAATATGACAATGAGGGGAGGAGTAAACAAGATGTGAAATGAAGTATGTGGCACAAAACTAATTTAAAACACCAATTTTAAAACCCTAGGGAAGCAATTTCAACAAGAAGATAGGGTTTATAATTTGGCATTCAAATTCTCATAACCAATCTTTCAAACAACATCAAACATTGTTAATGGCAATTGCAAGATTTCATAAACTTACTCGGAGCATCGGAGGTTGAGTCAATTCAAATTTTATGGAGCAGTGGCAAAAATTTTGGTTGTCGGCCCCGTGCGCTGCACGCATAACCCAGTGCGCCGCGCCAGTTCAGAATTACACAGTGGTGGGCAGCCCTATGCACCGCGACCTTCACCCAATGCGCCGTGACTGTAAATTCACCTACAGTTCGGCCTTCCAAACCCTGTTTTTCTCTTCCACGACTTAAGTCGGCTGAATTTTATCTCTTGGTGTGCAAATGAATTGTTTGAAACAAACACATATCTTTTATGGCCTGGACTTTGATTTTTGAATTGAAATAACCCACTTTCTAATGTTTGAACTTTGACACTTTCACATTTTAAAATAATCTCTGTTTTTGTTTGTTTCCTTTGATTTTTTCGAATTGATGATGAATCTCTTGTCTATTTTTTGTAGGGATAACTGGCATGGGATCTCGGCAAAGGTGACTAGGGCTGTGCCTGAAGAACTTCACAACTGAAAAACTTTTGAAAATTACATTACATTTATTACAAAAGACCAAATTAACGATTTTTCTTCAAAACAGAGTTTTGAAGAAGAATCATGATCAAGCATTATGACGATGAAATTTTTTCCATGAAAACTTATTTCGAACCTCCCTCATGTGCCTGATGACATTATTAGTCATTTTTAAGGCCAAATTTGCGAAACTCTAGACCTAAAGAGACCTAAAACCCTAAAATGACTCTTTGTTGACCAAGAGACCAAACATGACTGTGAATGGCTGTAAAATTGACTTGGATGAAATTTGATGAACAGAACTGAGCCAGAAGGTACAAGACATGAGGGATATGAGTGAAAATACCCTATCGTCAGATGATCCATGCTCCTAATGGAATGCAGCTGACTGGACTGAATGAGACACCTAAAATGAAATGCAAAAAAAGAGATTTTGATCTCTGACGGAGGGATGAAAAGACCGACTCTAACAGACTGCACAACTTAGATAAAATTTAGACCAGCTATGCCTGATAATAAGAAGTATTGGTAGTTTTTTGACAATGACAAACAAATAGAATACTTCATGCAATTCAGAAATGAATTCGAACTAAACAGTTCGGACTCAGACTATGAAACAGACTACAAGGAAGAAAATTTTCTGGGTGAAGAAGAGCTGTCTCCTGAGCTTGTCGATTTTAATTTTCTGACAAGAAAACTTAAAAACAAAAAGGAAATGACTGCATAGTTAAAAACAAAGGGGTTAGGAACTCTGCACTCTAAAGATGAAAGTTTTCCAAGCAGTCTAGCACCTTTGGAAGAGTTATTTGATTTTAACGATGTGGCCAAGAAACCAAAATTGGAACCTATAGAGACTGAAGTGGAAGAGTGCAATATAGGCAGTGAACTTAAAACTATGATGATTAAACTGTCTAAGACTTTACCAACTCACATTAAACTTAAATACATAGAGCTGTTTAAATATTTTTCTGATTTTTTTGTGTGGAGTTACGAAGATCTGAAATCCTATGACACTAAAATAATACAGCTCAAAATTCCCCTCAAAGAAAACCAAAAACCATTCAAACAGAAACTGCGCAGAATAAACCCTGTTCAGTTGCCTTTGGTTCAGAAGGAGATCATGAAAATGTATGAAGCTGGTATTATTGTCCCTATTAGATACTCTGAGTGGGTGTCTAATCTGGTGTCTGTTAGGAAGAAAACTGGAGAGATCAGGCTTTGTATAGACTTTAGAGACTTGAACAAAGCTTCATTGAAAGACAACTACCCTTTACCAAATATGGATCATATTTTACAAAGGGTGGTAGGGTCTAGAAGAATTTCTTTGCTAGATGGATATTCAGGGTACAATCAGATCTTAGTGCACCCTGCTGATCAATTAAAGACAACCTTTACTACACCATGGGCACTTTCATGTATGTGAAAATGCCCTTTGGTCTAATGAATGCTGGGGCGACTTTCAAAGAGCCATGGACATAGCATTCTCTGAAGAATTGGGCTACTTCATCATTATATACCTTGATGATGTCACTGTGTTTTAAAAAATAGATGAAGAGCACTTAGAACATTTGAGAAAAGTTTTCGAGAAATGCAGGAAGTTTGGGATATCTTTAAACCCTAAGAAGACACTATTCGGTCTCCAAGAAGGTAAACTTCTTGGGAACATCATTTCAGAAGAGGGTATTAAGATAGATCCAAAGAGGATTGAGGCCATATTGCAAATCTCTCATCCTCAGAACATCAAGGAGTTGCAATCTTTCATTGGAAAGATCAACTTTTTGAGAAGGTTCATCCCCAACCTGTCTGAGCTCCTTAGGAATATCAAAAGTATGTTGAAGAAGGAGCAAGGGGTAAAATGGACCTTGGAAGCAAATAAATCCTTTGAACTGGAGAAACAAGCATTAACCAAAACACCGGTTCTAATAAGTCCTGATTTTTCATAAGATTTTTATATTTTTTTCGTTTGCATCAGAACATACCATAGCTGCTATCCTTTTACAAAAAAATCCACAAGGACAAGAGCAGCCTATTGCATTCTTTAGCAAGGCATTGAGGGATGCCCCTCTGAAGTATAACATTATGGAGAAGAAAGCTTTTGCTTTGGTCAAAGCTTTGAGAGGCTTCAGAGTATACATCCTTCACTCACACATCATTGCCTTTGTCCCAAACTCAGTTGTTAAAGATATTCTAACACAAGACCCAGATGGTAAGAGAGGTAAGTGGATTGCTGTTATCCTTGAATATGATTTAGAGATAAAACCCATTAAACTCATCAAAGGCCAAGGTCTAGCTAGATTAATGGCTGAATCCAATTTTGAAGTTCTTGATATTAATATGATTAATGCTTTAGATGATCAAGAGGAAGTATCAACTCCCATTGTTTTAAACCATTTTATGAATTCCTCTTGGTATGCTGATATTTTTTATGTTTTGTTTAATTTAAATACACCTCCCGGTTTGACAAAGACAAAGGCAAGATTCCTAAAGTTAAAAGCTGTAAACTATTGCATTATTGATAGATGTCTTTATTGGAAAAATGCAAGTGTTATATTGCTTAAATGTTTGCCTGAGTTTGATGTAGAGAAGGTTAAGCACCAGTTCCATGAAGGAGAGTGTGGAGGTCATTTGTACTGGAAGACAACAACCAACAAAATTTTGAGGGCTAGTTTCTATTGGCCTACTCTTTTTCATGATGTGCACAAGATGATCCTAGCCTGTCATAAATGTCAACTTTTTGAAGGAAAAAGAAAACTGCTACCCTTGCCTCTGCATACAATCACTGTTGAAGCCCCATTTCAACAGTGGGGACTTGACTTCATAGGAGAAATCCATCCACCATCTTCTGCTCAACATAGATGGATTCTCATTGCCACAGACTATTTCACTAAGTGGATAGAAGCCATACCTTGTAGGCAAGCCAATGATTCAGTTATTATAAAATTCACGGAGATTAACATTCTCTCCAGATTTGGCTGTCCTACCAAGATCATCACTGATAATGCAACAACATTTGGGTCGAAGAAGATGGTTGAATTCTGCCACAAATATCAGATAAAATTGGGGCATTCCACGGCCTATTACCCTCAAGGTAATGGACTTGCAGAATCCTCAAACAAAATTTTAGTGAACATAATCAAGAAATTGTTGGAGGATAATAAAAAGTCTTGGCACACAAAGCTAGTTCATGCACTGTGGGCTGACAGATTGACTTTGAAGAAATCTATTGGCATGTCACCTTTTCAGCTGGTGTATGGTACTGATGCAATTTTTCCAAACAGCCTTGGTGCACCAGTAATGAAGTTGATTCAAGAGTTTCAAACTAAAGATAACGACATAATCAGAAGAATAAATCAGACCATCCATCTTTAGCAAACCAGAGAGGAAGTTTATAACAAAGCATTGCAGAAATAGATCAGCATTAAAAAGCTTTTTGACAGAAGAACAAAGGCCAACAATTTAAAAATTGGGGAAAAAGTTTTAAAATGGGACTCAAGGAGGGAAGAGAAGGGCAAGCATGGAAAATTTGATAACTTATGGCTTGGCCCTTACTCTATTCATTCAGCTACTGGTAACAATGCATTTTTCTTGCAGGATTTGAATGGAGCGGAATTGTTTGGGGGTCCTGTCAATGGCAGGATGCTTAAGTATTACTTCTCTTGATCCATGTTATGCTCCGAAAGCCTTTTTATCTTTTTCTCATTATAAATTCTTCACCCAACATTGCATTCAAAGTTATAAAAATAAAAAAAATACAAAAACAGTGAAAGAAAGAAAAGAGGGCAGATTTTGAAAACAAGAAAGGTATAGCCTCATACCAAAAAAGAGAAACAAATCCGAAAGTGTGCAAGCTCAAATGCCACTCTTGAATAACACACTTCTAGTTAGTCAAACTGTCTAATCTTGACTAATTAGCTTTAAATTTTCTGCTGATAGGATAGTGAATTCGATTTGCAAAACTGTTTAATCTTGGATTATCAGTAGATAGTTTAGGATATAAATTAAAGGTTCAAACAAGATCAAAATATGAACCTAAGGTTTCAAAAAGAAAATGACTCAAATATGTTTCAAATTCTGAGTCAAGAGATGTAAAAATCTGGTTCCAATCAGCTCAAAATCCAAACCAGTTGATAAAGACAAAACAGCTCAAACAAATTCAAACTAGAGTTGTAAAGAAAAGAGAAGGCCATGATGAGAAACTTTCAGATCTTAAGCCTTCCATTTTTGATTTAATTTTCTGCAAAATAAATGTCTATGTACAACTTGTTTTTATGCCATAGACCAGCATCAAGTTAGACTGTTTAATCCTGACTTGTATGTTTTTAAATTTCTGTTGTAGAATTTAGAGAATAAAAATCTGTTAGATTTTTTAATCCTAACAGATTAGTAGATTAGTTAGAGACTCATATGGGCTCAACTGCTTAATCTGAGTCCATGGAGAAATAAGGAGTAGAAATAGATTAGTTTTCCTGCTTTCAAAAGAATAAAATGTTGTAAAAGAGTTTGCCAATCCAAGTGCACTCCAATGAAGAAAAAATGTTAGATCTGTAGGATTGGGTAGGTAGAAATTTTTTTGATGAAAGAACCATTGTTTTTTGGCTACTAATATGTTTTCAAAAGAACATCATCCACAGAAAGAAAGGCAGCCAATGGATGAGGCATAGGTCAGCCTCCCAGAGAACATAATGGATGTGGCACAGGTCAGCCTCCCAGAGAATGCAAGTTTGAAGTTCTTGATGCCTTCAAGAAGGCACCATCCCCAAGTGGAGCCACTGTTAGCCACCTATAAATTGTTATAGAAAAATGTGGCTAAAACTTTTTGAGCCTTCAAGGAACAAATTTTATTGCTAAAAAGTGTTGTCTCTTGAAGACTCTTGAAGGCCTCATGCCTATGTCCATAATCTTCACTACTGTGCCTATTCTATATTCAGAAATCCCGCAGATTTCCAAGACATAATTACTATTGCAAGCACCATTTTCCTTTCTTCCCTTCTTCCAAAACTGACCTCATTTTAACCCCTTCATCCTCCATGAAAAACCCTCACTTTCACGTTTCTCCCTTTTCCCTTATTCAAAATCCATTGATAAGGTTTAAAGACTTCTTCTTTGCCTTATTGGAACCCCTCTAAACCTTTTAAAACCATTGAAAATCCATGAAAAACCCACATTTGGACACATATGGGTCTTAGCCCCCTTCGGCCAGCTCCCTCGACCTTTTCCCCACGTGACCCGGGCGCCGAAACCAGGCACTAGCCCGAAAAGCGCTTAGCGCGTTTGGTTATCGGGAACATTCCTCACCATTGATTTCCCCGTAGATCCGATGGTCTTCGCAATCCCATCGCGCCCATGGTCCCCGCCATGGCTACTGTGCAGAAACTGGCGGTATCCATCACACCGCCTCCGAGCGCAGGGCGGTTTTATCCCAATCGGCAGTGATTCCACTCACTGATTGATGCGTGGCCTGGGCACTGTTCGCCAAACCGTCGTCCATCGCGCGTTAAACATTGGACGTAGACCCCGCGTGATATTGACGTGCACTATCCGATTTGAGGCTGCTCATCAGACGATGGTCGCTCGCTGGAGATGCACACGCAATAACGTAGGGCCCGGCATAGCAGTAACAACATCTCCGCCCTCGATTTGATCTGCAGATCAATGTCCCAAAATTCATCGCCGGTTTGCTCCGTTTTGACTTTCCACCTGCGCTGCCGGCCGTTGATCTCTGCACGATCGATGACTCTGATTTAATTTTTTTTTCCGCCTTGCCTTTGACTCCTCTCGATCAATCTCAACCGTTGGATGATGCCATCCAACAGCCTTGCTCTTTCCATGTTCTTTCTGAAGCAACAGACCTATATATGCAGGATTTTATAATTATTTTTTGTATTTTGTAGGGTTTTCGATGGTTTTTCCGCCATGTCCAAAGAAAATTCAGAAGCAGAGGGTGACGATCCTCCTGCCTATGATCCATCAAAGAAAATCATTTGCAGGTTTCAAATTCACATATCATCGGTGGTTCATGAGGCATTGATGCCATATCGCCCCTGCGTAGCCCTGCACACTAGAAAAACGCAGCAAGTCAATCACAAATCAAAGAATATCAATGTCAACAACAAAACATACCAAAGCAAAGGATTGAAGACAGGTTTTGTGGGGATTATGACTAAGAATGATTATCAAAAGCCTAATCCCCAATTAAAAACAAAGTTAAAGAAGAAAATCTTAAAGTGTTTCATCAATAGAAAGCCTCCACTGCCACATCTGAGGCAAATTGATTCCTCCCAGCTACCGAAATGCCACCTGTGCCTCAAAGTATTCAATCAGAGGCAAAAGTTATTGATCAAATGAAGATATTCACCTCAACGCAGCCAAAAAGTTACTTTTGCAAGGAAACTTAATGCAAAAAATATCTGCAGAGTAACCCCGACATCACACAGAGCCTCAAAGGTCAACAAAAGCTCCCACCGAGCTTAAATATTTATGTAAAACATTTAGTGCAGAAGAAACCTATGTAAGCTTCTTTATTGAGCCCCTCAAAGGCCGAGAAGCCATTTAAGTCTGTATTAATTGTCTTTAGAGATCTTCTAACAGATCTCACCTCCTCATTCTTCTATAAATACTACTGCAGAAGATGAGAGAGGGATTGGTTGAGTTAGTTGCAGAACTTTGAAATACATTTGGGATTAAGCTTCTGATTGTAGATAGTGTTCATTGGCCCTTGAAGCTCTGTTTGTGTTAGACTTGTTAAGCTGGATAGTGAAGATGATTTCTGAACTGAAACATTGGACCTGAGTATTGTAACTGGTTTGACATCAATAACAAGTTGTTTCTTGGGATCCTGGTCTATATCATTGGTGAAGTGCCCCTTTCTTTTTTATTGTTTTTCCTTCTATGTATGTCATATTGTTCACTATTCTCTGATAAAGAGCATCATTTATAGAGTTAGGATTTACTGTTTACCAGTACCCTTCTCTTACTGATAATATTTATCTCAATGTTTTCCTCCAATTTGTTTATTTAAGAATGATTTAATACAATCTAAACAGTTAGGAATGTTGGAGTTCCCTCGTCCTACTGTTTGCTTTAAACATTTTTCTTGAAAGTTATTTTCCTTATTTGCTTATTAAAAGTTAGACTAGAAAAGTGATGGTTTTCCCTGTTTCTAGCTTCTATTCTCCAAAGGCAGATTTTGAAGGTATCCCTTGGTGTTGGCTGAAAGCAGACTTGGTTTACAAGTACCTTATCTGATCTTAAGTTACACTTTGTCTTCTCTTATATGTTTTCATACTTTTTGAATGTAATTATGTGGATTATTGGATTGTTTTTCAATTAAGCTGCTTTAATACAAACTTGCCCAAGAAGTCAATGGTTAGCCCTGTCCTTGGTTGGATTTAAACAGTTACTTAAGAGGATTTTCTTGTTTGGAATGACTATAAATCCTTTGTGAAATTATTATTAGTTTCCACCCCTCCAACACTTTATTGTTCCCATTCCATCATTTTAATCTCAATAATCCTGTGATGTAGATGACTTGCCCCTTGGATCACTCTTGATGTTGTTGCTCAATTAAAGCCCTGTTATGACTCCATAGCCCAATGGACTAAAAACTAGCGTTATATCTATATTTTTAGCCAAATCTGTTCTATTCGCTTGCAACTTCTCACCTTTGAAACATTTTGCACTTAGAACTTTCCGCTCAAGTAATTTTCATGCTCAACCATCCAAAAAAACAAACAAAACCCTTGGCCTTCATAACTAGCCTAATATCATTACCCAAAACTCCAAAGAAAAATCCATCTTTGCACTTATTGGAGAGATCCCTCTCCGGATTCAAGGGGGCTAGATCCTAGAATCTCAAAGTGGTTGAAATAATGTTGCTTCTGCAGTTTTAGTCTCACCAATCTGCTAAAATTACAGATTACTAACAAGTTTGGAGGTCATGGTGAAGATGAAAAATTCTATGATATTATGGATATCCAAGAGAAATTGATTAAACTAGATCAAGATATTGATGGTGAAATGGTGCATAGTTTGGACTTAATACCTCAAAAAAAACACTCTAAGAAAAACTGGCGTAAGATCTTGTGTCATTAATGAAGATACTCTGCCACATGATTGCTCCATAAAACTCAAAGAGAGCTACTATAATTCAGAGTTTAATGCCTCTGAATATCATTTTGATGCAAAAATACTGGGAAGGTGTCACAATGATCTAGATGGAATGGAGTCACTATCTGAAAATAAAGGAACGTTTCAAGTTTACAATATGGGATCTAAAGCTCAAAGAGAAATAAGAACAATATCTGAGGATGTTTCATCGGGCCTCCAAAATTCTCCACCTTCAAACAACATGGAAGAAGGGTGTATGTCTAACGGGTGTCCTTTGAAATGATGAGATCTTTGCTGACAGAACTGTGCAAATAGCTTCCGAGAGTTTTCACTACAAGGATGTACTAAACACTTTTAAGTTTAATGATGCTGGGATTCCATTTGAACTGAAAAAAGGTGATTACATCTGACCTGTTGTTATTAAGATCATTGGAGCCTACGCTGCCTTACTGGGCTATATATTTTTAAACCTATCTAATATTCTGCCAGATGTATTTTCTGTTGATGCACCCATTAGAAAGAACTCTCTACATCTTAATTTCTATCACTACTGTTATGATTGGATTCTATCACTTGTATAAAAATGTACCTGTTCTCAAGGCTACAACAAAACTTTTTTATGGAAATCAAACCTACGAATAAGTATGCTATCCCTAAGTGTGGTGGTTGCACTAAGTACAAAATAAATAAATATATTTGACCTTTTCCTTAAAATGAATAGATAAGGGAAGAAAACATACTTGTAATCTGTTCGCTTTTCCTCACCTCCCTTCGTCGCTTTTGTCACTCTCAAACGAACTGAACTCACTTGATTGGTACCTGCAATGGCAAACAAAAGACAGAAAATGACATAAAGGCATATCATCTATTCATGTTAAACAAATTGAATCGATTGTATTTGTAAACACACATATAACATCATTGTAACATGTATTAGGAAAGGAAAAAATGTCTTTATTATGAAGTAGAAGGAGAAGTTACAACCAATTGGATTGATTTGATGTCAACTCGCTCCAGCTTCATTCCCATCCTCATCACACCAGAAATCATCAATCCAACAACATAACATTACATGGAGATGACACCTCCAAGAGATGTGATCTTACCAGCATAACTCTACTAATACAAATTATTACTCTCTTGTGCACTATGATCAGTGCTCAATTTATAAATAGATGAAGGTAGTTTGACATTAATGAATCATTGAATGGATTTTCCAAAAATGGGTGAAGAGGTTTCCTTGTTCATGGGAATAGGAGGATAAGAGGTTCAATGGCTCCATGGTGTCCATATTCTAAGTTATCAGAAGATGTGATAGCTGGGACAACTTATAAAATCCACTAGAGTTTGGGAAGATTCCCAGAATCCAATGAAAAAATTGCTCCCAATTGACCAACACACCATAAAGTGGGCCTATATCCTCTGCAACACACCCTTGCATGGGAGTAGATTCTCTGCAAAGCACTTACTTCAGTCTAGGGGTGCATTGATGATTCAATGGGGCACTTCAACTAGCATCTAAGTAGTGAAACTTTCATGAAGGAAAAATATCAATGGGATGACTTGTTTAGGGCATGTAGAAACTAATTTAGAGTATGATAGACCCTAATTGATATCGATCTGGGTTCAAGAAGTGATGCCCAAATTGACCTGTAACAGCTTCCCCCTAAAGTATGAAGTCAAAAGTAATAATGTTGATTGATATGCTTTACGATGTTATGAGTAGGATCTGAAATGGATGACGACCTGGATCAATTAAAATACATTACATCATGATATATTTTCATCTTGGACATGAGTTGCTGAGGGAGGCATACCCATACTAAATACATAAACTATCATAACAATTAGAAAGTCGTCTACAAATATAGACGCATGATAGGATGAACATCTGTTAGAGACCATCGTATGGATTATTTGGTACTACTCCTGAAATTGTAGCCCGAATGGATGATACTAGATCGAGAGACTTCTATCTCGTTCACTTGATCGCTTAAGTACAAGTCTAACCATGTGAATATGTGATCTGAATATGAACATGGGAAGACACTATCTGATTACCATCCAATGATGTAAGACGTTAACGGATGGGAGAGAAACCACTGTTGATGATAATGGCTTTCAAGGTGCTGTAGTACATTTTGCATGGTGTGAAGAGATGATTTGATGTCTAACACCATACAAAGTCTTTCGGTTGAAGGCCTATTATGTGAATCTATCGTCGGAAGTGAGAAACCTGCAATTGATGTAAGCAAGCTTCAAGGTACTGAAAGTTTGTTTCTACGTCAACTTCCTAGATGACGAGCTGATGTCGACAAGAAGTGACTCGTCACAGGAGGGCCTTGATGTTTCCCCCAACAACGACATGAAATGAGAGTAATGATTTTTGGAGATAGAATGTGATTGATGAAGAAATGTTCAAGGATGGCAGTCATGAAATGAAGGTTTATGAGTATTGCAAAGGATGAGGAATAACTGAGTGACTCATCTTGAACATATCGACGACACTGAATGAATTGGAAAAATTGACCCAAAACCAAAGTGATGGATGGTGTGATATACCATAGGTATGATAGACCATCAAGCATATTACCCAACCCAAAGTCACGAAGATAAAGTGAGTGAGTTTCATGTTCAAGAGTGACTTTCTACCATAATGTGTTTTATCCCTTTCCAATTTTCCCCAGTCATTGTTGTCCAATACCGTTTTATTGTTTAAGAAGCTTGAGGAGGATAACATGTGTTTGATGTATAATTCCACCCTTTTGGTGAATCCATCGATATGTGATGCTTTAACGAGTATAGTGAAGGTGAAACTCGATCTTGTCATGATGGACAAGGTCATCGCTATTTTATGCTTTAAAGAGTCTAAAAATAGTTAAAACTCGATCCTTTTTCATGTTTATAGAGTTTGAAAAAGGGACGAAAAGAAAACTCCACAAATTCTTTTTCATAAAATAGTCCCTAAGATCCGAAAAAGCGTAAAATAATACCTGAGAGAATCTCCTAGCCATGTTCAACTAGGGTTTTACTTTTTCGTAGACATAATCTATCTTAGTCCGAAAAAGGGTTAAACTTATACTGAGTAGATTTCATTTCAATTCCTTTTACGAGCTTGAAATGACAAGTGCTTGACAATATTTTCATATTTTGGGAGTCTAAAAAGAGCTGAAAGAGAACTCCATGGGGGTTCCTTTTTTGTGTTTAACAGAGCTCGAAAAGGAGATAAAAGTGTGCTCTGTGGTGAAAATTCATTACACGATCATGCATGACGAACTTCACTATATTCAGCTATAAAATTGCTCAAAGAACCACCAAATGGATCAAAATTACCCGTTTTAATAGTAAAAATGGGTAAAACCATATTCAATTCATTAAATATGCATAAATTAATAAAAAATACTATTAAAATAAGAAATTTCCAAGTCATTTTTACCATTCACATTTACCATGCAGTTTTTAGTGCTCTAAGCCAATTTTACCCTCAAACTTCAGCATCTGATTGCGGTAGATTTTTTGGGCCATTTCTCGTGTCCTCCAAACCAGGTACGATATCTTACCTTCCTCTTTCTATTGGTTTCATTCTTGTTCAATTTCATGCAAGTTTTTATGGTTTTGGGGCTCCTAGGGTAAACATAAAACTCCCTAGGACCAATGCACCTTTGGATGTCAAAACATGCATAGCAGAGAGGCTAAAAAGAAGCCCAGTTCCTATGAAACACTCTTTTTTCCACTTAGGAGTGCGTCGGGCGCAAATTCAGAAACTTGCATCATGTTTTCTGCCTAAAATTTCTCCAGTTTTTTGCAAGGAATGAATCGTAACTAAGCCTATTGTTTAATTTCAGAATTTGATCAGATCAAAATGTCGATTACATGATGAGAAAGAGAACATGAAGAACAAGATATGGTTTCCCTAAATGATCCTAGTACTGTGAGAGCCCTTAGAGACTGTGGGTTGCTCAAGTACTTTAGATTGTCAGGGATGAGGCAACTGTTGGGTGTAGGAATTATAGTTAAGCAAACTCCTTCAACACTTAATTGTCAACCCGGGGGTTTCGTAAACTTAGAGATGAAGCACAGGAAATTCCAGAAATGGTATGAACTTTTCCTATCTCTATTCCTACTTTAATTGAAATATTTCAGAATTGAAAAGAAAGATCACACAACAATTTACACCAAAGAAATTCTAGTGCTGGAATATGAAAGAAAGTACTTTGCGAAGAAACCAATGAAAGGAACTTTCAAACTACTGCAAACAATCCTAATTATGGAAGTAAAATTCTATGTTTATCTTCAGTATATTTGTTGAAAAATTAACAATTGGGCCCTTGAAGAGATATGCCTTCTTTAAAAGGATTTCCCTTCCTACACTAAGCTGTTATTCCTGTACTCCTGCAATCTTCTTGCACTAGTACAGGCACAAGGCTTATGTGGTGGAAGTATATTTTATACTTATACTAGAGATCTATGTATTTATGCAGGGGCTCTCAGCCTTAGGACTAGAGAAATATGTTCTTGTATCAGGATATTGGTTCCTGTGTTGTAAGAGAGGTTCCTACACCAAGTTTTCCAATTACTTTCAGGAAAAATTAAAGAGTGAGCTAACTATGAAAAGAATTTGAAAAGGCAAACAGAACTCTGAAATAATTTTCACAAACAAAATAATGATTCAACCAAACTAAACTTAGAAATGAAAATAGACTTCGAGATAAAAATGAACTTCAGAAGCCAAAGCACACTTTCTTCAATCAAGGAAATCTTTCATGCAGTCAAAGAAATTATCCAAGTATGATAGCAGGATTTATCCCTGTAATAGTTACCCAGATAAATTAGATATTCCTTTTAATATTTTTAACTCAAAAAGGTTCACTTTAATAATTCAAAATGAGTTTTAATCCTTTCCTTAAAAGTGTAAAGTGTAGGTATAGATCAATGCGTTGTAACATTGTTCGTTCCTTAATTACCAAAGCATATTTAATCCCTAAGATTTTAACTCTTTATATTAAAAATACTTCTATCTGATAATGAACACTCATTTGCAATTTTTTTTTGAATCTCTGTGAAAGAAAGGAATGAAAAATCGTTGTTGTGATGAACCAACAAAATCAAGTTTCATAATTGTAAATGTAGAATAACATGCTTGCATGATCCAGGCAGAAGTAAACTAAGATTTGGAAAAGGAAATTATTGAAGGTATATCAATCTTAATTAACATTCACACCACAGATCTGTCACACATTTACTATCAATTAAATAGAACCAGAACTCTTGTGAAATAATGAAACATAAGATTAATCCACACTTTTCATTTAAACGAAATCAACACACACCTTTGACGAAATGAAAGCGAAAGGGAGAACATGATGGGTTGCCTCGACCCTAGCAAACCAGCTCATTTCCTATTTTAGGAAACTTGAAACTTCAGCACTGAGTGAAGCACCAATAAAGAATTAAAACAAAGGATGAAAATAACATGGCAACAACATCAAAATCACATTCACCAGAATTACAATAGCATTGCTATTGCTAGCTAATTCCTATCTGAAATCTACATTTTATACAACCCTTATGTAGAAATTATACAAACAATATGTATATCATGGATTCAATCCGATATGAAAATGTACTAAATCTAGATACTGAATCAGTTATAGAAATCAATTGCAGAAATTAAAAACCTAGTCGCCAATCACATGAATAAAAGAAGAATCAATCAAACCACAACATAGATAATTTCTAGGGGAAAGATTACTGCTCAAACCCCACTATATTCTATTGTATATTCAACATGGATACATGAAACAATTACATACAACTCTTCTAACAAGAGCCTCATGTACTTAGCTAATTGTCTCACACTGTCTTGGACAAAACTGACCAACACTTAGCCAATTCTCAATCTCTACACAGCCTGCCTTTTTTGCGCAATTCATGTGGAATGAAATACCTATTATTTAGGAATTTTGGCCTTCCTTGAATGTGCAAGGACCATGAGAAATCCAATGGGTGTTTGGTTACATTGGTGCAACCCAATAAGCCTACAACTGATAGTCACCATCCCTTTCACCTAGATCTCAACTGGGTCTCCACTGGAACAGACATGCATGCAGCTAATAATAGTAAATCATCAGTTGCATGTGACATCATTGATTGTGAGTTAAATAATATTTAATTCACTTGATCTCTCACTAGTGCAACAAATAGTTACAACTAGTACAACTGACTTTATCTCACTTAACTGAGTTAAACTGATTACAATCCGCATTAACTAATGCACCACTGCACTTCAAACTATGTCACAAATAGAATTACTCTGCATGCCTCACCAACTACCCTCAAATCGAAATTCATGAGCTAACTGAATTTATCACACTCAGTTAACTATTACAAGTTATTTTGAGATTAGATTACATTTTATTATCTATCTTAATTAAGGAATAATTAAAATATACATGCACCAAATTTAGCCCACACTAGTAGAGGTGTTGCCAAGACCTGTGGTCTCACACTAGTGTAGGTGCTGCTTGGAACTACTGGTCCCACACTAACGTAGGTGTTGCAATTTCTTGTTGGAATTCAACACCTTAGGGCTGTGGCCATAACAAAATTACATATAGTCGTTCCAAACCAAGCCTTTCGGCTGAAACAAAATAACAATAGCATTACAAAATAAGCTTGTAGCTGTAACGAAGTGCTAATATAATAGTTGGCTGACGACTTAATATCGACCATATACCTGAATTTCCTCTGCTCCAAGTCCAACTCGAGATGACCACAACTGAAAAAGAAAATTTGGAATGAGATGTATGCGTTAGGCAGTGAGCTATCACGGGAGTTTAGGAGCGAGCAGTTGCCAACAGTGCAGGAATCCTACCTGCACTTGACCATGCTAATGAAATTACATTTTCCTATAAAACACTTTAGGGGAGAAATTATTAGTTGCAAGAAATATTAAAGGCATAAAATATATTAAAATGATTAATTGAGTGCTTTGTAAACCTTAAATATGAAATATAAATCTGGTGCGGGAATAGACATGATTCTTGGAATAGTTCAGGAATAAGGAGGTTTGCGAGGATAAAATACAGGTCTAAGGTCGTGGTTTTGAAGTAGGAAGGGGGGGGGGGAATGAAGCATTTTATCATACCAGCATCCTCCCATCCCTAAGATGTTGTGTGTCCTCACACAACATTTACCTGCTACAAAAATCAAAACAAGGATCCTCCCTTCAATCCTAAACTTGTATGTTGATCCTTTCTTTCACTGTCGTCATCTTCTTACCTCGAGCCTTCTTCAGTTGCTTGGTCACCTTTTTAAAACGTTTAAAGCACCTTGACGCCAAAAACTTTCATATCTTGACTTGTATTTTTTGCTCCTTGACTTCTTCTGCCAATTTTGTAATGTCTTGCTTCTGCACTATATCCTGCTCCTTCATGGCCTGGTTTAATGCTTCCAAGCCATGAAATCGTTGCTTGAGCTCTTCGATCTGACTCTTCAGATAGGTAGTGGAATTTTCTGTTCCCAACTCTCCTGGTGTAAGCATATTTTCTGCAATTGATTCTAAACATGTGTCATCATCATCAGGGTCAAAGTTATCTTATCCACCTAGTTCCTGAATTTCAATATCATCAAGGGCTTCAGTGCCCGGAGCTTCAATTTCACCAAGGGTCTTGGCACCTGGACCTTCCATGTCACCAAGCGTCTCGGTGCCCTACACATACATGTTATGAGGGGCTTTAGTACCCTGCGCATCCATCTCACCAGGGGTTTTAGTAACCTACACTTCAAAATTATTGAGGGGGCACCTCATCGTCAACCTGACCCTCTGTCGGGTCTATGCTTGCACTCAGTATCATTTTTATCTTCTTTATCTTATGAAGGAACGCCAACAAAGGTATTTCATCCTCCTTATTTGTATAGCCTTCATTAACCACTGTATGAGTCACTGCCTCAGCGAGAACCAAGAGATTATGGTCACCTGGTGAAGCAGGTGGTGAATTTTCCAACAATATCTGTGAGGTGGACTGAACATGACCGCCCCCGAAAGAGGCAGTCCTTTTCTTAGCCGAGCTCCTAGTCGTTATTTTTACTAAGGACTGAGTTTCTTTGACAAATTGATCCTCTGCTTGCACTAGTATTTCCTTGCTTTTTGTCTCAGTAGGGCGCGGGGTCAGAGTCTCTGATTTTCCTTTCTTGCTTGCATTATTTTTTTCTGGACGACTTCCTTGCACCTCGTCCTTGAAACTCGTTAAAAAATGCTTTCCACATCACATTTTTTACTTCCAGCTCCTTCTTAACTAAAATTACGATCAGCACGTGATGATACAACTTGCATGCAACCTGACTTGACTTCCCTCTCAGAACACCTTTCGCCATTTTCTCCAAGATCTTAAGTAGATAATAAGGGAAATTGATGAGTTTTCCCGACTCAAAATGCAACAACAAACATATATGATACATGAAAGTCAATGAATAATGATCCTCGCAAGTAAGAAACTTCTGCAATATGTAAAGGAGGTCTTTCCATTTCCTAAGCATAGTGCTGCGTGGAAGCCCTTTCTTCTAGTCCACCTTTAGCTTCTGGTATACCATGAATCAGCGCCACTGCTTCTTCTCAATATTCTCCTTAAACCATTGTTCACCCATTGTTGCTAAGCTTGCAGCTTGAGATATGGATTCTTCCGTGACTGCCAGTGAGGCTACCTTGTCTCTCCTTCCCTCAAATGTCCTAGTGAATTCTAGTGCCACGACCATATCAAATCCGTCAAATTTTTGTAGAAACAGGAAAAACCCACATTCCTGTAGTATTGAAATATTGTTTCTATACTCGGCTATTTGATCTATTTCCTTCACGGATAGTGGTTTGATCCTTATGGACACCATTTATTTTTGAATTCACCCCAAATATTTGTTTAAACCTCAGAAAAATATCACAATCAATAATTCAAAGGGTTTGTTAAGAGATCTATGATGGCAGAGCCATCCACCCATCGCCCTATTAGCCATCTTCCATTCAATCATGCTCCATCATTAAAATTACACCTTCGGGATGAATGCACACACGTATCGGTCCAAGTATAGGTAGGCAATGATGATTGGAAAAGGCACAGGTTTGGGTGGTTGTGTGGTGTAACGGTCATGCACGATCAAATTACAAGGTAAGGCCATCATTGACAAGTGATGATTTTTTTTCCAAAAAGAGTAAGTATTGGGTTTCGGGTGAATCGTACTATCTACATTCGCTTTATGATTCACATAAGGTTTACTCAGTACTCATTAAAAAGATGAGATTTCATGACCTAAAATATCTTGTGCTTAAATGATTTATTCCAAAATTAGTAAATTATAAAACAAAGTTTTAACCATAATTCAAATGATTAGATGCCATGGTATATCAGTGGTGCAGTCATTATGTCTACAAAAAATAATTATGAAACAAAGATAAAATTTCTAGTGTGCATTTTTTCACCAGGTGTTCTTGCACTGTATTAAACATTCTTGCACTGGGACCATGTGTTGTCACATTCAGGTGCGCTCAGTGGCGTGGATCTTTGTACTGAACGTTCCTGCACTAATCATGCTTGCAAAAAACCTACCTACACTTAAACATGCCTGCACTGATCATGCCTTCACATGAACAAACACTCCTGCACTAGGGATTTCTGTAGCATCAAATAGAAAAAGGGAACCAAAAGAAATTATAATAGAATATAATTCATAGGCTAGATTAAAAAAATTGCAGGGAAGTTTTATTCGCCATTCTTTAGTGTTGACCATGCCTTACGATCTGACTTGTGAGTTCACATCAGATCTTACAGTCGATCCATGAGGAAAAAAATAAGTGGGAAAGGGATAATTTCGAGAATGGGAAGGAATATTACGACAGGTATTCCAAGAGTGAAACCACCAAGAGGGATAAACAGAAAAAGGGATTTGGGAAAAAATTTCAAAGGAAAAGAGGGAAATATGAAATCGGATAGGGATAGTTTCTTTGAAGAAAGGGGGGCGATTCATTACGGGATTAAAAGAAGAAAAATATTAGGAAATTATGAAATGGGAAGCAAAATAAGTGAAAATTTTTACCCGTGAAATCCTCTTGCATTGGTGTTGGAAAAAGTAAATGCAGCGAGAATTGAGCATTCCTTGAATAAAAATTTCCATGCCAGCTATCCCAAACTTGGATAAGGGCTTAGTTCCTGCATTTGAACTTGCTTCTTGGTGACAGCCAACACATCTAAAAATAAAACAACATTACCTTTTTATTAAAATTTTGGTCTTCCTGCCAACATGTTGGTTTTCAGGTTGATCCTTCTGCAATCATGCTAGTCAACTGATTTTCATAATTATAGGTAGAAGTTTTTTTTTCTTTTTTCATTTTTTATTTATTTATATATTTTTTGTTTCAGGAAAAGAAAGAATCAGATTTTCAATAGGTTGGTGTTGCCACCTACCATCTTGTTTCTGGATTGCTGTTGGACTTGCTGCATAAAAATTTCTTTAGCGAGGGGTTGAAAATATACCTTCAATCTATGCCCGTTCACCAGGAATACTGAATTTCGTCCATCAATAGTTTTGACTTCTACCACTCCATTTTTAAATAATTTGACGACCTCATAAGGTCCCATCGGACATGTGTGGAATTTACCGTTAAAATATTTAAATCTGGAATCATAAAGGAGTACCCAACCACCTGGTTGGAACTTCTTTTTCCGGATAGACTTGTCGTGCCATTTCTTACGTTGTTGTTGAACCAATGTATTCTGCTAAGCAACATACCTTCGAAATTCATCTAACTCATTCAACTATAGGAGACGATGTTGTTGTGATTCTGAGAGGTCTAGTCCTAACTGAACTATAGTCCTGAAGGTATTAATCTGGAATTCCATCGGCAAAAGGACTTGTTTCCCGTATACCATCTCATATGGTGTGTGTCCCGTGCTGTTTCTCCAAGTGGTTCGATATGCGCACAAGGCTTCCGGTAATTTGCTATCCCACTCCTTTCTATGCATGTTCACTGTCTTTGTAAGGATGGACTCAATTACCTTGTTTGTGGACTCTACCTGACCGTTTTCTTGTAGGTGATATGGTGTAGATTTCCTGTGCTGAATTTTGTACTACTCCATTACACCCTGTACAAGATTAGAAATAAAATACGGTACATTATCAGAAAAAATATTTCTAGGCACACCAAATCTAGTAAAGATCTCAGTAAAAATAGAATCAACAACAACTTTTTCAGTAGCAAAAGAAATAGCTTTATCTTCTACCCATTTTGTAATGAAATATATGCAAACCAAGATATGTTTTTTATTTAATGATGTCAAATTTATTGGCCCTACAAAATCAATAGCCCATTTTTCAAAGGGCTCAATCATAAACTAAGGACATAAAGGCATTTTATTGGTTTGATTGGGTTGGTCCATTGGCTGAAAAATATCAGATCACTTGACATATTGTTTGGCATCCTTAAATAAAGAGGACAAAAATAGCTAGCTCGTAAAATTTTGTATTCAATTCGCTTATCAGCAAAGTGGCCTTTGCAAGGTTTGTCATGAGCATATTTTAATATTTCAAACACTTCTTCCTCTCTTACACACCTATGGATAATGAGGTCTGGCCCAGTGTAAAAGAGGTCTCATTGAACCCAAGAATATGCAACACTTTTTTGTATAATATTCCACTTTTCACCTGCAGATAAGTGAGGTGGTGTTTTTCGAGTGACTAAATAGTTAGCTATGTCAGCGAACCACAGGGATTCTGTTGACACAGAAAAAAGATGTTTGTTAAGAAAATTATCATCAATAGGAATTACTTCACTAGGATTATTTAATCTTGAAAGATAATCTTCTACAACGTTAGATTTTCCTGGTCTATTAACAACAATAATATTAAATTCCTACAACAATAGTAACCACCTAGTCACTCTACCTCTAGTTAATGGTTTATTCATCAAATATTTTATCACGAAATGATAATTATGCACAAATAATTCTTAATCTGTAATGTAGTGTTTGAATTTATTAGTAGAAAAAATTACAGCTAAAAACACTTTCTTAATGACTATGTAGGTTAGTTCGGCGGGTGACAAGTTTTTGCTGATGAAGTAGATATCATAGAATTGTTTTTCTTCTTCTTGTTTTAAAGGTGCGCCAATGGAAATATCTGAGGCATCAGAGGAAATGTGAAATGGCAGGGACCAGTTTGGTCCTCTCAAAACTGGTGCATGTACTAGTTTTTCCCTTAATGTCTCAAAATACTGTTGGCAAGTTGTGGATCAAGAAAACTCACTATCCTTAGCTAAAAGTCAAAAAAGGGGGGTAGCTATCCTAGAGAAGTTCTCAATGAATATCCTATAATAGCCCACATGTCCTAGGAAACCTCTCACTTGCCTTTGAGTTTTGGGTGCAGAAAGACTCAAAATAATCTCTATCTTTGCGGGGTCAACCTGGATACATTTGTCAAAAATAAGATGGCCAAGAACTACTCTTGCCTTGCACATTAATCTGCACTTTTTGTCACTCAAGGAAAGATGAGCTTCTTGCCATTGAAGAAGAAATTTTTTTGGATTTTTGAGGGCCTCCTGAAATGAATCACCAAACATAGAACAATCATCCATATAGATTTCCACACACTCAAGGTCAGCAAAAATGGCCAAGACTTGTTGGAAATACTGAGAGGGGGGTGAATCAGTATTTCTTTTCATTTGTTAATTATTGCCAGTTAGATTCTTCACAATTAAAAATAGAGAGGTGTATAATAATGATATTAAGGATTAATCAAAACTTCAATCCATTTTTTTAATAATAGTATAAAATAGATGAGTGAAGGGCACCAACCCTTTTAATGAAACAGGCACCAACCTGTTGCCAAGCACCAACTTGGACTTTGATGAGGCTCCGATCTCTAGGGCTTCGACCCTATCTTCTCAAGGCACCAACCTTGTGTTTAGGGGCACCAACCCCTAGGAAACCAATCCTTCAGTCTTATTTTGATAATAAATAAATGGTGTACTTAATTGAATTTCTTCAATAGAATACTGGACTCCAACAACTTGAGTTTGACTGTCCAAAGTTCTTCAACTTTCAAACGTCCACTATTTTCTACTTATGCCTTGATGATCTCCAACACAGTTGCTTCAAGGAGTGGACTGTATCTTAGTGCTATCCTTGTAGCCTTAGATCTCCATCAATGGTGAGTTCACCCTACTGAAATTTTTCAACATTGTCATACCGAGTTCAAGTCACTCCTGCCTGTGGTGAATTTTTAGTCCTCTAAACTAATTGTCATAACCGAGTTCAAGATTGGAGATAGTCCTTCACATGTCAACCATAGTCACAAGTCTGAAGGTATAATGATATGAGACACCTTCACGATGTAGCTATCTCCTCCACAAGACTACAATGCTGAGATTGTATGTGATTGTAATTTCGGCACCAAGATTAACTCCAATCAGCCCACTATACTGAGACTCTTATGTCAAGGTCAGAATTCAAGTTTTAGGCCGAAATTATGTGTTATTATAGTCACATATTTGAGCTGTAATTGGCTACAGGACCACCTATATTCTTTCCTTAGGATCGTGCTTATAAAAGACACAGATCTCATCTACCAGGTTCGACTATTAGTGTTGCGACAGGTCTTAAATAACCAGATTCGAGCCATAAAGAAGTCTTGATCTGATGCAATAGATTTGACCTTTTAAAATATCACTTCCTCAGTCTCCTTAGTTCACGAGTTGTGAACTACCCTTGCTGTGATCTACACTGAATTATCTTCACCGAAAAAAATGATGACTCTGAAATGGATGAATGAAGATTTATATATATAGTAGTTTGTCCCTATGAAGAGACACATCCATTGGAAGAAAGGCCGACATTATATGACTGCATACGTCGAGTTGACTGTAAATATTTTTTTTTATAGGTCAGCTTGACTGTAATTATATATTTTTTTATCTTAAAAATTCAGTTTCTCACAAACTAATGGGAGTTTCAGGGCAAGTAAGAGCTTGTTGGAAAGAGGGAAAAATCCTCTTTAATATGGTCTAGGATTCATTGTGAAAGGATGCCTCCAAGGTGTCTAAATTTATTTTTCTTTGTGACTGTTTCATAAAATTTTAGTGCAGAAGGTGATTGGGACAGTAAGAGATCATTAGAGCTTCCTCATCATGGTGTGTCTTCCATGTCATCATATGTCAAAGTGCAGCATCTATCAATCTTCCATTAAGAGAGCTCATCCAGAGAGCTTATATTCCATCAATGATAATTATTGACCAACAATCCCCCCCTTTGTCATTGATGGAAATATTATAGAATTCTCTCCCCCTTTGACATCAATGGCAAATGGGGTGCCCAAGTACTCCCCCTGTTATGCTGCTCCCCCTGACATGCTGCTTGATTTAATGTGATACAAGAGCAATGACCCCCATATTTTGGTGAATATACTCAAATGCTTCTCGTGGAAGAGGTTTTGTAAATATATCCACAAATTTCTCTTTTGTATTGACGTATTCCAACCTAATATTGTGTTCAAAAACTTTTTCATGGAGAAAGTGGTATTTTATTGGAATATATTTGGTTCTTGAGTGCATCACCGGATTCTTTGAAAGACTGATGGCACTAGTATTGTCACAAAAAATGGTAATTGGTTGCTTAGTTTCTATGTTGACATCCTTCAAGGCTTCCTTCATCCATAGAATTTATGTACAACAATCAACAACAGCTATATATTCGGCTGTAGAAAGGGATATAGATGATTGCTTCTTGCTGAGCTAAGATACAAGACAATCTCACACAAAGAATGCATTTCCACTGGTGCTTTTTTGATCATCCACACTTCCGGCCCAATCAGCATCAGAATAAGCTGTCACCATAAGAGTTTAAATCTTAGGATACCAAATACTGAAATCAGTCATTCCTTTCAAATATCTAAGAATTCTTTTCACAGCTGCTAGATGGGATTGTTTAGGACTTGACTGAAATCTTGCTACCATTCCTACTACTTGCATAATATCTAGTCTTGTAGCAGTTAAGTATAGGAGAGCTCCAATTATTGACCTGTAAAGAGTTGCATCTATTTGGGGAGTATCATTGTCTTTGCTTAGTTTACAATCTATGGTCATTGGTGTGCTCATAGGTGCACAATCTTCCATCCCATATTTTTTAAGCATGTCTTTAAGATATTTTTCTTGAGATATAAACATGCCTGCAGAGGTTTGAGATATTTGTAGCCCAAGAAAGTAAGACAACTCACCAATCATTGACATCTCGAATTTTTTGGACATATTTAGAGAAAATTCATGGCTCATTTATTCATCATTGCTAGCAAAGATTAGATCATCGACGTAAACAAGAGTGATTCGAAGTTTTTCCTTGTCCATCTTCATGTAGAGATTGCTACCTGCCACTCGTTTTTTGAAACCTTCTTGTTGCAGATAGTGATCCAACTTTGCATACCATGCTCTAGGGGCTTGTTTCAATCCATACAATGCCTTTTTTAGTTTGCATATAAGGTATTTTCCTTCAACAAGATCAAATCCTTCTGGTTGCTCCATGTAAACTTCCCCCTTGAGATCTCCATTCAGGAATGCTGATTTTACATCCATTTGATAAAGCTTGAATCCTTTTGAGCAAGTAAATTCTATAAACATTCTTATGGATTCCATTCGAGCTACTAGTGCAAAGGTTTCTTCGAAGTCAATTCCTTCGATTTGTGAGTATCCTTTGCAGACAAGTCTGGCTTTATTTCTGATGATTTTTCCATCTTAATTCATCTTGTTTTTGAATACCTATTTTGTTCCAATTATAATTTTATCTTTTGGGCGAGGTACCAGTTCCCAAGTCTCATTTTTTTCCATTTGAGACATTTCTTCTTCCATGGCCTTAATCCAATGAGGATCTTTCCATGCTTGAGAAATTTTCTTAGGTTCTATTAAAGATAATAGAGCCACATCATTTTTTCTAGGGGTGCTTATCATCCTTCTTCGAGTTTGGATTCCTTCATCTATATTTCCGATGACCTGTTCTTATGGATGATATATTTGAACAAACTTGATCTTGGAGGGAGTTTGTGAAGATTCATTTTGAGGTTCTTCATTCTCCTCTTCTTTTTCAGGTTCTTCTTCTTCACTTTTTTCAAAGAAAGGCTCAACTTCATGATCTTCAATTCCTTTTTCTGGAAGGCCTTCATCAATATTTAAATCAATTCTTTCCACTATTCTTCGTAGACGATAGTTGTAACATTTGTAAGCTTTGCTCCTAGTGGAGTATCCAAGAAATATTCCTTCGTCAACTCTTGAATCAAATTTACCTGGTGAGTCATCATGTATTTTTATGAAACATTTTCTTCCAAAAACCCTGAAATATTTTACTAAAGCAGGTCTTCCTTTCCATAATTCATAAGGAGTCTTTTCATTATTTGGACTTAGTTGAGTTCGATTTAAGGTGTAAACTGCGGTGCCAACTGCTTCTCTCCAAAATTTTGGTTGCAAATTGGCTGCTAGTAGCATTGTCCTTGCCATTTTTTGAATGGTTTAGTTCCTTCTTTCAACTAATCCATTTTGCTGGGGTGTCCTAGCAGTAGAGAGTTCTCTTTCGATTCCATGCTCTTTACATAATTTATCGAACTCTTTTGAGGTGAATTCTCCTCCTCTATCCATTCTAAGACATTTAATCTTAGAATATTTCTCATTCTCAATAAGAGCCTTAAGATTTTTAAAAAATTCAAATGCTTCAGATTTATCTTTTATGAAATATATCCACATAATTCTAGTATATTTATCAAAAAATAGAGCAAAGTACCTTTTACCTTGAAGAGCTGGAGTTCTGGTTGGCCCACACAAATCTGCATGAATAATTTCCAAAGGTTTTGTTGTTGAGAACTCCTTAGTTTTGTGGCTAGTTCTGGTTTTATTTCCATGTTGGCATGGGCCACATACAACTTGATTTGGTTTTCACATTTTTGGAATATCCCTTACTGCATTAATTTTTCTGATGTCGACTAGGTTATCAAAACTTGTATGCCCCAATCGCTTGTGCCATAACCAAATTTCATCTGTTTGACTTAAGTAACATTTATCTTCTTGAATTATACTAATAATGTAAAAATTATTTGGTGTTCTTACTCCTTTCGCCACAAGCTCTCCTGAGGATGAGTCTCTTATTTCACAATTTTTTGTACTAAAGACAACATTATGTCCTTGGTCACAAATCTGGTTGACACTTAAGAGATTGTGTTTGAGCCTTTCTACCAGCAAGGTATATTGAGCCTTTCCTAGTCCATTAACAAGGGTAGCAGTCCCTTTTCCAGTGATTTTAGCAGATCCACTTCCAAAGGATACATTTCCATTTTTCTTATTCAATGAGATCAACTTCTTTTGGTCACCTGTCATATGTCTCGAGCATCCACTATCCACGAAAAAATGATTTTATTCACTATGAGCACATAGAGCTAGGCCACATTTATCAGTTTTGAGATTTACGTTTTTAGCTTTTTCCCTTTTGAGAGGGAAATTTTGTTCATTATGATCATAATCATCACATAATGAGCAAGACAGATCAAACTTAGCCAAAGGATCAAAGGAATTGTAAGTTTTGATTTGTTCTTGCTCTTTAGGCCCACGCAGTTGGTTTGGTTGATTATTCAATCTTGGTGCTTCATTCTTATGAGCCTTGCAATGCTTAGCTTGATGCCCAAAGTTTTTACAATTGTAACAATGCCCAAGAAAAATAGTTTGATACCTGTTGTAGTATCCATAGCTTGAATCAACATTCGTCCTTGAAATTTCTCTTTCAAATCTTGGTTTTGAAATGTGAACTTTTTCCTGAGATGATTTTTATTCTTTTGGATGGCAAGAGAGTACATCAACATAACTTCTAGCATTATTCTTCATACTTGATGATTCTCCTTTGAAACCAATTCCAGACTTGTCATGTTGAGGTATTTGAGTGTTAATAATGTTGTCAAGAGCTAGAGAGCTTTGCCAACTCCTTTTGATTTGCTCTAATTCCTTTCTTAGGAACACTATTTCAGCTTCACGTTTTTCACATATATCATCCTTCTCTTTTAACTTGATGTTCAAGAAGTCTTCCCTTCTTTTTTCTTCCTCTCTTTCTATTTTGAGAGAAATTATCTTCTTTTGTAGATTCTCATTTTCTTCAATGGAACTCATCAACAAACTATCCATGTTTCTTTCATCTTCCAGTTATGAGTCATCATCATTTGTAAATGCCATGAATAACATTTCTTTGCTTCCAACATAATAACTTTCCTCATCTGATTCATCATCTATTTCTTTTTGATGATGCATATTTCTAGTTGATTTCTTTTTGATGACTACAAATTCATCTTCATCGGACTCATCTTGTTTGGAGAAGAAGTTCTTTTTATTAAACCCTTTCTTTTTGTACATCATCCTTTTAGAGTCCTTTTCATCATCACTATCATGTTTATGGGGACATTTCGCAGTGTAATGACCTATTCTTCCAAAATTGAAACAAATAAGAGGGTACTTACCTTTTAGCTTGGATCCTCTTTTTAGTCTTCATAAAAATTGAGCTAATTCATTTTCAGTATCAGATTCATCGTTGTTGTAATTCCATCCTTTTCCTTCTTTTGTAGATCTTGAGGCTTTGAAGGCCGCTTCTTTGAAATTTGAACTCCCTTTCCTCATCTCATAGGCAATGAGAATTCCATGGAGTTCATCCATCTTGAGAGTATCTAGATCCTTCATTTCTTCTATGGAACTTACTTTGGAGTCAAATCTGTCAGGAAGCGATCTCAGGATTTTTTGAACAATGGTGCTTTCTTCAATATTTTCTCCTAGTCCTCTAAGAGAGTTAACCACTTCAGCTACTCGGAGGAAATATGATGCAATATCTTCTTCATCATCCATTTTTAGACTCTCGAATTGTCTTCTATAGGTTTGAAGCTTTGCCTTCTTGACTTTGGAGTCGCCATCATATAGAGAAACCAACTTATCCCATACTTCTTTGGCTGAGTCACAGTTCATGACTTTCGTAAATTCGGAATCGGTAATTCCACTAGTGATGGAATTTAAAGCTTTGGCATTATAAATGTAAGCTCTTCTTTCATCTTGATCAGTTGGAAGATTTGCGGGAGCTTTGTACCCATCCAGAACAGAGTGCCATACTTTAGGACCAAGAGACATTAGATAGTAGGACATCCTCTTTTTCCAAAAACCAAAATTCGTTCCATCAAATATAGGTAGTTTCCATGTTTCTTCCATGTTCTTCATTGTGCCTAAGAATCCTTCTTCCAGTTGTTAGGCTGAAATTGAAGAAGCTGGCTCTGAAACCAATTGTTGGAAATACTAAGAGGGGGGTGAATTAGTATTTATTTTCAATTGTTAATTATTGCCAGTTAGATTATTCACAATTAAAAACAGAGAGGTGTATAATAATGATATTAAGGATTAATCAGAACTTCAATCCCTTTTTTTAATAATAGTATACAATAGATGAGTGAAGGGCACCAACCCTTTTAATGAAATAGGCACCAACCTGTTGCCAAGCACCAACTTGGACTTTGATGAGGCTTCGACCTCTAGGGCTTCGACCCTATCTTCTCAAGGCACCAACCTTGTGTTTAGGGGCACCAACCCCTAGGACACCAATCCTTCAGTCTTATTTTGATAATAAATTAATGGTGTACTTACTTGAATTTCTTCAATAGAACACTGGACTCCAACAACAACTTGAGTTTGACTGTCCAAAGTTCTTCAACTTTCAAACCTCCACTATTTTCTGCTTATGCCTTGATGATCTCCAACACAGTTGCTTCAAGGTGCTGAACTGTATCTCAGTGCTATCCTTGTAGCCTTAGATCTCCATCAATGGTGAGTTCACCCTACTGAACTTTTTCAACATTGTCATACCAAGTTCAAGTCATTGCTGCTTGTGGTGAATTTTAGTCTTCTAAATTGACTGTCATAATCGAGTTCAATATTGGAGACAGTCCTTCACATGTCAACCATAGTCACAAGTCTGAAGGTATAATGATATGAGACACCTTCTTCGCGCTGTAACTATCTCCTCCACAAGACTGCAATGCTGAGATTGTATGTGATTGTAATTTCTGCACCAAGATTAACTCCAATCAGTCCACTGTACTGAGACTCTTATGTCAAGGTCGGAATTTAGGTTTTAGGCCAAAATTCTGTGTTATTACAGTCACAAATTTGAGCTGTAATTGGCTACAGAACCACCTATATTCTTGCCTCAGGATCGTGCTTATAAAAGACACAGATCTCATCTACCAGGTCCGAGTATTAGTGCTCCAATACGTCTTAAATAACCAGATACAAGCCATAAAGAAGTCTTGAGTTGATGCAATAGATTTGACCTTTTAAAATATCACTTCCTCGGTCTCCTTAGTTCACGAGTTGTGAACTACCCTTGCTGTGATCTACACTGAATTATCTTCACCGAAAAAAATGATGACTCTGAAATGGATGAACATAGATTTATATATATAGTAGTTTGTCCCTATGAAGAGACACATCCATTAGAAGAAAGGCCGACATTATATGATTGCATAGGTCAGCTTGACTGTAAATATATTTTTTTTATGGGTTGGCTTGATTGTAAATGTATATTTTTTTATCTTAAAAATTCAGTTTCTCACAAACTAATGGGAGTTTCAGGGCAAGTAAGAGATTGTTGGAAAGAGGGAAAAATCCTCTTTAATATGGTCTAGGATTTATTGTGAAATGATGCCTCCAAGGTGTCTAAATTTATTTTTCTTTGTGACTATTTCACAAAATTTTAGTACAGAAGGTGATTGGGACAGTAAGAGATCATTAGAGCTTCCTCATCATGGTGTGTCTTCCATGTCATCATATGTCATAGTGCAACATCTATCAATCTTCCATTAAGAGAGCTCATCAAGAGAGCTTATATTCCATCAATGAAAATTATTGACCAACAAGACTTCCCTTTTGAAAGGTAGCTGGGGCATTACATAACCCAAAGGGGAGCACTCGGTAAGAAAATGTACTCCATGGACATGTAAATGTGGTTTTTTCTTGATCCTCGGGTCCGATCTGTATTTGGTTGTAACCACTAAAGCCATCTAGAAAAGATAAGTACTTTTTACCAGCAAGTGTATCAAGCAACTGATTGATAAAAGGAAGGGGGAAGTAATCCTTAAGAGTGGCTTTGTTCAAATTACCTATAGTCAATGAAAATGTGCCATATCCCATCTTTCTTTGGGACTAATACCAATGGAGAGACCCACTGGCTGTCAGAAATAGGATAGATAAAATCAACATCTAAGAGTTTTTGTAATTCTTCCTTTACAACATATCTTAGAGCCGGGTTCATATACCTTTGGGATTTTCGGACAGGTCGGGCTCCCTCCTGAATATAGATATGGTGAGTAAAGGTTTCAAGAGGGATTCCTTTCATATCTTCGTAACCCCATGCAAAGGCATCAAGATGGTTTCACAATAGATTCACAAGCTGATCTTGCTGGGACGAATCCAAGTCTGAACTAATATGCAAATATTTTCCTAGACTAATCTCAATAGGAGTGGTATCAGGCTCAAGATTACACAGAGGTGCTGCTAGAGACGGTGGTGAGGAAGGTTGGGAATCATGACTTTCCTAAAAATCTAGACTAAAGATTTGGCTCAATGACTCCAACTTGGGCATGGTATCTAGATTGTTAAGGAATTCTTGTATCTCACCCTCCTGATATGACTCATCACAATTATGTAGCACAAAGACAGACTGATTCTCCTCGTCACTACTATAATCTAGCCACAAAGTTTCTCAGAGCTCCTGAATGGATCTAGTGGGTGGATATAAGGTGAGCTTCTTCCTAGAATCTCCATGGGAAATATACATGTCACCAGAACACCTTCCAATGTAGGCATCGACTGTACCAAGCCATGGTCATCCCAAGATCAAGCGATGTCGTCCCACAAGATTATTTGGATGAATCACAATGAAGTATGTGGGATATTCCCAAGAATCTAATGAAATGACCACATCATCCAACACCCCTTTCGGCTTCATTTTAGATTTTTTTGGCAATTCATGCATGGTGGGAGTAGGACGAATATGGACCAACCCAAGTTGATCCATGGTTTTCTTGGTCATAAAATTAATGGCTATCCCCAGGTCTATAAGCACATTAGAGACAAGGAAATCACCTATCTGAACAGAGACACCAAGGTTTCCGGGGTCAGTATATTTTTCCAAGTGCACACACCCTGTCATCAAATCTGCTGCTCTTCCAAAAAATTGAATAGTTTGGGGTTCCAATCTTCTCCTTCCCGGATTATTGAGACAGATTTCCCTAATTATTTTCATATAAATGGGGATCATTTTAATATCTTGGATCAAAGGTACCTTTATGAAAATATTCCTAAGCTCAAAAGCCAGACTAGAATCTGGAATGAGGTCATTTCTCTCCACAACTAGCCTCTCTGGATAGGGAGGCCAGTTTGAAGAGGATGGCAAAGGCTTTGAAGGTACAGGGATGGGATGAATGGCGACATCTCTCATATAATGGTCAGGATTTTTCTCCTCACCTTTCTCTTCAATAATCACCATGGGTTGCTCTTGCTTTTCCGAGGTTACTACCTTCCCCAATCTCAATTGGAGATCATTGAATCCAACTGGCATGGACTGATATCTAGATGGAGGAAGCAGGTTCATGGAATGGATCATTTGTACCGCTTTGTTTTTGGGGTTTGGTATGGGTTGGGTAGGTGGTCGAGGAGGTTTAAATAGTGGAGGAAAAGGTGATGGTGGCATAGGCTGACTCAGGTGGGGCAATGAAAATTGTGGCATTGGGTAAGGTGCATATGTAGGTGGGTATGATTGCATAGGTGCTAGATAGGAATGATGTGAATGGTTTGGTCCTGTCCATCCTTGTTGCCAAGATTGGGAGGGTTGTCCATAGTGATATTGGTTCTCGTGATGTCAATGTTGAGAGTTATTAGTGTTAGAATAGGAATATGGATGTGCATTATAACTAAAAAATCTGGTGGGAGTTCAGGAGCCATACCTGCACTTACCTGAGGCTAGTTCTTTCGTGCTCCCATAGCATGCAATGACTTGGCTTCAGGTTTCCCTCCTTCAAATACAACTTTCAGTCCAGGTATGGAGGGGAATTTATTTGTGGCATGGTTATTTGGACAAATTTCACATTTATTAGTTCCTTTAACATCACGAGGACATTCTCTTAAAGGATTTTTTTTTTCTACATTTTGTACAAAAAATGGACAATGAATCTTGTTCCTCTACAAGTTTTTTCTGAAATTTCAACGAGTCTATATTTTTTCTAACAATATTTATTATTTCAATTTTCATGTTTTCCATTTTGTTGTCTAATAGAATGATCATAACATTAGTAGATTCAGTTTTCTTATTTCTATTTCGAATTCCTTTACCAGATCTATATTGTTTCCTTGAGAATTTCCTACACAAGTCACAAATTTGATCAGAAGGTTTCTGGGAAATATCCCCTTGTCCTAACAAATTTAAATTATTCCTAGCATCATTAGTAAGCCCATGTAAGAACAAGGTCCTAATGGTACTTAGATCAAATTTGTGCTTTGACCTTTGGAGGATATACATAAATCTCTCTAACTAGTCCTTTAAGGTCTCATCATCGCCTTGCACAATAGTAATGATTTCATCTTGAATATCTCTATTTTTAAAATATTCCTGATATTTTGACAAGAAAACTCTCTTCATTTACTCCTAGGAAGCTATAGTGTTTCCTCCTAGTCCCATGAACCAGTGTAATACTGTGTCCTTGAGAGTTGCAGGAAACAAATTTAACTTCTTAGTATTAGATGAGTAATCATAGCTCCTACATAAAATATCAAAATAAAATAGAAAAGAGTCTGGATCTTCATGTACCTTACCATAGAAATGAGGAAGAGCTGATGGTGGAATATTCTTCATTTGCACAACTATGTTAGGATCCACAAATGGAAATCCAAAGGTGGATTGTTCCTTATTTACCTGGTTCTCGCCAGTTCCCTCTACATGGTCTTCATGGTTTTCCATTTTTGTTCCTCCAAGTGAACTACTCTCAGCAGGCTAAGAAGGGTGACTATGGATTCTGATTGTTCCCTTCTTCCCCTTCATGGGCTGCGTCACACCCAGACTATTGTTAACAAAGTCCAGGTAGACAGTTCCTGTGTGATGGGTATGCATCTGCTTGGAATTTTTGCCTACAAAAGAAGGCCCAATATGAGAAATATTTTTATATTGTTAGTATTTCCTCAGCCATTATTGGGCTTCGGACCCCTACCCATTTTAGGCATTCATTTCAAAAAATGACAAAACAAAAATTCAATAAAATGATGCAAATTTAAAATAAATCAGCACCTATAAGTTCCTTCAAACAATAGAAGCACACTGCAAAAAAAATAGTAGTAGACTTACCCCTATTATGGAAAACGAAAAATTATTACCAATTAAAATCGCCTCCTTATCAACGACGCCAAGATATTGGGTGCAGGAATTGCAGTTAAGAAAACTCCTTCGACTCTTAATTGTCAACCCAGGGGTTTCGTAAACTTAGAGACAAAGCACAGGAAATGCCAGAAATGGTATGAAATTTTCCTATCTCTATTCCTACTTTAATTTCAATCTTCAAAAATCGAAAATAAAGTTCACACATAGATTTACACCAAGGAAATTCTAGTGTTGGAATACGAAAGAAAGTACTTTGCGAAGAAACCAATGAAAGGAAATTTTAAACTGCTACAAAAAATCATAATTACCAAAGTAAAATTCTACGTTTATATTTAGTATAGTTGTTTACAAATCAACAATTGGGCCCTTGAAGTGATCTACCTTATTTAAGGATTTTCCTTCCTCCACTAAGATATTATTCCTGTACCCCTGCAATCTGCTTGCACTAGTACAAGGCTTATGTGCTGGAAGTATATTTTACACTTATACTAGATATTTATGTCTTTATCCATGGGCTCTTAGCCATAGGACTAGAGTACTCTATTCCTGTATCAGGATATTGGTTCTTGTACTGGAACAGAGGTTCCCACACCAATTTTTCCAATTACTTTCAGGAAAAATTAAAGAGTGTGCTAACTATGAAATTTTTTTTGTAAAGGCGAACATAAATATGAAATAAATTCCACAAACAAAAGAATGCTTCAACCAAATTTAACTTCAAAATGAAAATAGACTTCAAAATAAAAATAGACTTCAGAAGCCAAAGCACGCTTTCTTCAATCAAGGAACTCTTTCATGCAGTCAAAGAAATTATCTAAGTATGACAATAGTTTTTATCCCTGTAATAGTTACCCATATAAATCAAATCTTCCTTTTAATATTTTTAACTAAGAAAGGTTCACTTTAATAATTCAAAATTAGTTTTAATCCTTTCCTTAAAAGTGTAAAGTGAAGGTACAGATCAATGTGTTGTAACAACGTTCGTTCCTTAATTACCAACGCATCTTTAATCCCTAAGATTTTAACTCTTTATATTAAAAATACTTCTATCTGATAATGAACACTCACTTGCAGAAATGTATTGAATCTCTATGAAAGAAAGGAATGAAAAATATTTGCTCTGATGAACCAACAAAATCAAGTTGAAGAATTGTAAATGCACTAGTGCAGGAATAATGTGCTGGCACGATCCAGGTAGAAGTAAACTAAGATTTGGAAGAGGAAATTACTAAAGTAAAACAAACTTAATTAATATTCACACCACATATCTGTCACATATTGAATATCAATAAAATAGAACTAGAACTCTTGTGAAAGAATGAAACATAAGCTTAATCCATGCTTTTCATTTAAATGAAATCAACGCACACCTTTGACGAAACGAAAGCGAAAGGGAGAACAAGTTGGGTTGGCTGGGCCCTAGTCAACCAAATCATTTCCCGTTTTAGGAAACTTGAAACTTCAGCACTCAATGACGGATCAATAAATGATTAAAACGCAGGATGAAAATAACATGGCACAACTCCTTTGTATTGATTTCAAATCAGAAAATGTACATCATGAGATCGAATCTAGCCCAGAACAAGGGTGACAACAACAAAATCACAATTTCACCAGAGTTATATTAGCATTGATATTGCTAGCTAATTCCTACCTAAAATATACATTTTATAAAACCTTTAGGTCTGCGTCCATAACAAAATTACATACAGTCATTCCAATTCAAGCCTTTTAGTTGAAACAAAATAACAATAGCATTACAAAATAAGCCTACGACTGTAACAAAGTGCTAATCTACTCATTGGCCAAAAACCTAATCTTGACCATATCCCTGAATTTCTTCCACTCCGAGTCCAACTCGACATGACCGCAATTGAACAAGAAAAATTGGAATGATATGCCCACATTAGGTAGTGAGCTGTCATGAGAGTTTAGGAGTGAGCGGTTGCCAATGGTGCATCAATCCTACCTACACTCAACCATGTTAATGAAATGATTAATAAATTTTCCTATCAAATACTTTAGGGAAGAAAGTATTATTTGCAACGAACATTAAAGGCATAAAATCTATTAAAATGATTAATTAAGTACTTTGTAAACCTTAAATATGAAATATAATGCTAGTGTAGGAATAGACATGATTCTTGGAATAATGCAGGAATAAGGAGGTTTGCAAGGATAAAATAGAGGTCTAAGGTTGTGTTTTTGACGTAGGAAGGGGGTAAAAAATGAAGCATTTTATCCTACCAATAGCAACACATGGAACTATTGCAGTTCTTGATTCGTTATGGGACCCGACACTATAGGCATTTCACATTGGGGGCCAAGTGCTACTAATATTGGTTGATGACATTTAATTTCTAACAGGTTTGTCGAGACGTGGTGCCCCCATTTCCCTTGCGAGCTCCATTCATGGAGGTGAAACAGTGAAGGACTACATTTGACAGTTTTGTTGGCCAGGTACTGAGCCTAACAAATATGGAAAGAGAAATATGAAATATGTATGTGATATGCCTTTCCGAATGCTCTTATTCACTATCGCAAAGCTAGCCGGAAGCATGACACTTCATGTCGCAAAAATATCATACGTGCAGTATGTGCTTGAGTGTCTAGAGCCAACTGTGTTTAACTGGGCTGAAGCAGTACTCCTTCCGATGAAAGAAAAAATGGCCAAAGTAAAAAGTGGAAAGACCAAGAATTTCAGCTATGGGGCAGTCTAGATCACCTTTTTTTTGGATCAAGTTCCATTAATGCAGCCACATCATGTGACATTGGGATTAGCTGGTCCTAGATATCCACAAATGCAACGGTGGGTCGAGTTGATGGCTAGACATGCTGGTCAGTCATTGATCTCGTTTTCCACTACATTCTTCAGTTGGCTCCGTAGACTGAATATCTTCATACAGGAGCATCCATATGCAAGAATTGACTTCAGTGGAGATCCAGATTTGATTTTACCAACCAACGCTCAATGGGGTGCTATAGGTAAAATGTTTGACCATGTTTTTGATTTGTTGGGGTTTTTACATATTTTTGTGTTTTTTGATGTTTCTAAGACTAAACTAAAGATGTTTTATGTATGCAGATATGGGTATTGTTCGACCAGTGGGTCATGCACAGGAGGTGGGAGAACCCACAAAGAGGATTTCCGGGAGAGTAGTCCTTCGGGATTTGTATTTAACCGAGACTCTTTCTGAGTTACATAAGAATGTGGAGGGATTGACTCTTGGGATACCATATGTTTGGATTGAGTAGTTATCTATGAGGATGTAGTGCCATACTATTGGTGTTCCTATCCGTTGGATGAAGCTATTGTGCATGATAGCCCAAGCAATGACTTGCTATCATGAGCATCACCAGGTCTACTTAGAACATGCTATGTCTGTATACATTTTGAGGTCATATGACCAACATGTTTTGGACACAATTTTTTGTAAAAAAATTGATTATAAATCTACTTTAATCTCATCATTTTCCTATGATTATGTGAAATCCTATTCAATTGTGTGATGTGAATTTAAAATCTATCTTTACATATGTTGTAAATGTCTATTTAACACATAATTCGCTAAATAATTAGTTAAATTGTTAAAGTTTATGGAAATGTGTTGATATTGGATGTAATCAAAATGTATTTCCAAAAGACGAACTCTAAGGAACATGTGATTAATTGCTGGTTTTAGATAGTATAAACACTAATAATATATAGTACGACAAGTTGTGAGTCCAACCTAATGATGACGCGGCGAATGCCAAGTGAAATGGCATCAGAGAGGAGCTAGATCAACTCACTATACTCAATGATATTTTTGATCGATTGACTAATAAAAATCCCTTGGAAACTCACTAAATTGCCACTTGGAGCGAATATGGCCCATGCTGCAGAGGATAGATTATGCGTACTACGACTAGCACCATCGGCATATCTAACAAATGGTTCCGAATATTCTCACATCTGCAAATTGTGCAAAGTGGATTACTAACCACATAAAAAACTATAAAAGATACAGTGTGACACACACACAATCAAATCATATAATAAAGTGTTTACTATGCAGAATCAAGCATAGTAATGTCTAACATACAAACCATTCCGAGGTTGTGCCAATGGAATCCCATCATAATCTACCAAATCATAGGCACCCTTAGCTAGAATGAGTTTGAAAATGTAGTAACAATGCCATATTGGTTCAAATTTCCCTGTTCCTATCTTATCAGCTTCCTGATCATAAAGCAAGACCAGGTCTCCTTCCAAGAATATGTGAGGCTTGACATTGTGGTCTTGCGCATTAATTCATCTCTTATGTGAGTCGTTGGCCAATGCAGCTTCATGACACATTTCATCTAGATGGATGAGATCTAAAATACATGCCTCTTCATTAGAAGTTTCAAGTAGTAGGTCAATCATGAGTTTCCATGATGGAATTTCACATTGTATCGGTAAGATATCTTCCAGACCATAAACCAGTTGAAAGGGAGTAAATCCGGCCGTGTTTCTCACCAAGGTTCGATATGACCACAAAGCCGAGTACAAGATCAAATGCATGTTTTGTTTATGAACCCCAATCATGCATTAAAGCATACGCTTAAGAATTTTTTTGATATCTTCAACTTGTTCATTAGCTTGCGAATAATAAGGGGTAGAACTATCATGCGACAGTACTAAGTTGGCAGTCAAATCATCCATCATGTGATTGAATTTTTTTTTTCCATGATCTATGACTATGGCTTGCAGCACACCAAACTGTGTAACCACATGGATAAAATATAACCATGAAGTTGTCTGCCCTGTGTTGTTAAATGTAGGCATTGCCTTGGCCTACTTAGTAAAATATTCATTGGCGACAATAATATACTCCTGACCCCCGACCGAGCGGGGGTTACATGTCATGAATTCAATGCCCCATTTGGAAAATGGTCTAACAATGATGACATGATGCATTGGTATTGGTGACAAGCGGGTTTTATGATCAAATATCTGGCAAGCATGACAACTTATAACCGCAATAATGTAGTCACGAAATATGGTAGGCCATAAGTAACCATTGCGGAGTAGAAAAACCAACCAAATTTCCACCACAAGCACCAACGTAAAATTAATTTAAAACTTCTCGACCTCCTCATGAGTGAGGTACCTATGTAAAATCGTATGGACACCACGACGATAAAGTGTATCACCGACGATCAGATAATATTTGGCTTGCTATCAAATACTTCGATGTTGCGAGTGAGAGGTATTGGGCAGAAAAGTTTGGGTCTGGAGATAGATGATGAAATATCCATACCATGGGTCAGATGACTCAATCAGGAACAAAGACTCATCCAGAATTGATGGTTCCGTAGTAAACTCAGTGCTACTCTAGGGAAGGTCATAGATAAGCTCAGAAAACACCAAATACTTCTTTGACTTGGATTTGATGAATTCCAAATAAAATTCCTGAAAAATGACAATCCATTTTGAATATTTCCCCCCCAGCAATTGACGTGACAGAATGTATGTCATAGGGTTGAAATCTGAAATGACAATGGTCTTCTAGAGCAGGATATAATGGCTAAATATTTGTACAGCTTGAACGATTGCCAAAGCGAGCTTATCAACGTAAGTGTACTTAACTTCTGTATCCTTAAGATTATGACTCAAATAATAGATCAGATGTTCAATCCCATATTCTTCTTGGACTAAAAGCATAGTGATAGTTGTATCTGAATCGACGAAATGCATGAAATAATCACTCTGATAATTTGGGGGATAGATTAATGATGCTCAGATCAGGGTATCTTTAAGAACACTAAAGGAAGCTTGCACAACCTCATCCCAATGGAAGGGAATCCTCTTTTTCAAGAGTCAAGTAAATACTTTCGCCATTTCGGCGTAGTTGGGAATGAACTTGCTTAGAAAGTTAGCCTTCCCTTGGAGTCTCTGTAACTAAAGTAGATTGGAAGGAGCAGTCAAATCAAGAATTTTTTGGACCTTCAATGGATCAATCCAAATTCCATCTTTCGATACGACGAATCCAAGCAAGCAACCAGAACCAACACCAAACACACATTTGTGCAGATTGAGGCATATTTTGTAGTGACTACATTGTAAAGATATCACTCTCAAATGTAGCGGGTGGTCAACCCATTTCCACGAATGTCTAGGTAAGTCATCTAGATATGGTTGAACTATGTGCTTGATGTCATGGAAATCATAATTAATTGCCCTCTCAAATGTTGCCCTAACATTCTTTAAACCAAAAGGGAGCTTTCGATAAGAGAATGTGCCCCAGGGAAAGATAAAAGCAGATTTATATTGGTCCTCTGGGAAAATATTGATCTGATTGTAACCGGAAAATCCATCCATGAAAGAAAATGTTTCACATCCAGCACATTCATCAATAATTTAGCCGATAAAGGGAGTGGGATAGTTGTCTTTCCAACAAGCATGATTAACATCCT
Source organism: Pinus albicaulis (assembly GCA_034641835.2). NCBI lineage: Eukaryota > Viridiplantae > Streptophyta > Pinopsida > Pinales > Pinaceae > Pinus > Pinus albicaulis. The sequence continues at coordinate 852,170,468 of CM076583.1, forward strand.
GATAATAGACACACACTCTAATTGTCCCATGTTTCTCCATGATAGGAAAAATGTTAGAAACCCAATCGGTAAGCGTAATAGGGTAAATAAAACCAACACACAAAATTTTTTCAACCTCTACTGTAATGGAAAAAAAATTATTAGGGTGAACAGAATGAAGGCATTGTCATACTGGATTGTCATCAGGATATATTTTAGTCTCGTGTTCAACAATGTTGGAGTTGATGCCTAACATTTCCTCATATGACCAAGTGAATACATCTTGGAATTCACAGAAAAGAGTGCGGTAAGTGTCAAGTTCAGATGGAGAACAAGACACACTGAAATGAAAGTTTTCTACAGTGCCAGGTTTGGTAGAAATATTGATAGAAATCGTTTCTTCGATATTTTATGGGTTTCGCTCAGAATCGACAGCGTGGATAAGAATATAATTCGTTAAGAAATCAATGAATGTAGGGTGATATAGTTTAGTTGGATTATCTTCATTGTAATATGGAAGATGGGATCGTTGATGTGAATCTTCCCATGGTTCTTCTTTTGACGTCATGGATTCCATAATTCTCTCATTAGTTGAGAATACATGTGAAAAAGGATCAGAAGAAGTACCATAATCCAAAGAATGATAAACCCAAATGGTTAGAGAAAAAGGATTTGGATTGGCCAGATTAGCAAAAAGGATTGATTGCTATGCTAGCTCAATTGGACTTAGCGGCATGATTTTTCCCATCCTATCTATTTCAAAATCATTGCAAATTTTCCTTAAGTCAGATGAAGTGGAAGATCTCATATTGTAGGTCTCTATATTTTCGATTTCTGTAGATGTCACAGGTGAAGGTAATGAAAAGGTGCCCATTAGTGAAGAATCCTTAAAGAGTCCTACACCAATGTTCTGAAGAGATGGTGGGGGTCCATGAAAAAAAGGAATGATTCCAATTTCCTGGGAACCAGAGGTGAAGAAGGAGAGTTGATCAATGATTGTGATGCTTCCCTTATGGGGGAATATGACCATACGAAAGAATGTAGATACTACCACAACCATAGCGTAAACCCACGGTCTTCCAAGTAATATATTGTATTCAAAGGGTCCATCAACGACCTCAACTTCAATAATAACTAATTTTACCCCTATTTCGACTTGTAGGTTACTGATAATTCCACAAGGCTTATATGTATGACCATCAAAAGCTTTCAACGTTGTAGGTGATTGTGAAAAATTCGGCAAGTCCAATGAATTCCAACAACTCATAGACATGATACAAGTATATGTGCCTTCATTAATGATAGTTTGAAAAATTAGGAGATTCAGGATATGTAGTTGAATCAAGAATGCTAATTGTTCTAGTAATTGTGGCGTATAGCCCGCGTGGTTAAAGACTACAAGATTAGAATATGTCAAATCAATTCCACCAATTGCTGACAACAAAGACTGCTTTTGGGAGGGACAATTCTGAAGAACCTCAAGCGTTGACATAACAGAAGGTGATTGAGCTAGTTCTTCTACCACGTTATAATTTTGAGTTGCACGAGCTGGAGGGTTGAAAGTCGATTTATGAACAACTCCCTTCAACGAATTTATTGTTAACTCAGGAATAATAGGCGGTGGAGCCAAATCAGATGAAGTCAAAGTCGAAGCGGTATGTTGATCTGTAGCCTGACCATTCAATAACGGCAATGGATTATTGTAATATTTACTTTGAGTAGACACCAAAACATCAATTTTGGGCTTAGTGGCAGATAGCATAAGCATTTGTGAGCTAGAAGCAGGATCCGTAGCAACCATATGTATTTATGGGTTTGGAAAAGAATTTTTCAACACTGTAGATGTGGTAGAAGTCTTAAGAAGCTTTGATACTTCTGAGCAGTGAGGATAATCTCGTGTAAAATTGTCCTCATTACATATCAAGAAAGGGTAATGGGGGTTTCCGAAAAGAACCGGATGAGTCAGAGGATTTTTCCTGTGGGGGATGAATTTGATTTCTTCTTATCTTTCCCCTTCTTCTTACTTACATGTTGCTTGTCACTTTTTCCTTTGTTAGATGACACGAAATTAATTTTAGAATAAGACATAGGATCAAATGCAATAAGGTTTTGATTTGAAATAAAAAGTGTAGAACCAAATGGTCGAATTGCTGATGAAGTGCTAGTAGAACCAATCACACCATCGCCGGCATGAATGTCCTTACCAAATGGAGAAGGAGGAACAATAATATTTGGTCATGGTACATTCAAAATATTTTCATAGAGCATGCAAAATTGAGTTTAAATCAAATCCATATAATGGGCATGAGAAGTTACTTTCTCTTTAAGGACAACACCACCTTTGGTCACATTCTCGGTGATAGATGGTAACAAGGAATTAATAAACCACTAAGCTAAAAGCTGATCAGGAACAATTTTTTTAACCTTTCGAAGATGAATACACTACTCATGTATATGGCCTGATATATGAGTAGTAGTGGTCTGTTTAAATATGGTCAAAATTTCATTCCAGTCTCATATCTTATGTGTAACAGGAAGTGGATTAAAAAAGTAGTGGTGTTGGGACACGGTCCCCTAGCTGCATTTTGATATGTTCCAATGATGCATTTTTGATATATTTTTGTATTAATTGGTCTTGAGTAGGGGATTTGGGGTTGGTCAAAGCCCCCAATGTATTGTAATGGGTCAAAGGGTAGACCTAGAGTCCGCAAAGCATGGTTTGCAGACCATAGGATAACACAGGCTATGATGATATAAATAGATGGATAGTTTGAATCTAAAGGTAAGTAAGTAAGATTGATGCTACATATGAACTGTTGAGATATGTTTTGGGTAGTTTTGGGTAAGGACTCATGCTAGATATGTGCTCGGAGATCCTTAGTCTTGTTGTGTGCAGACCCCGCTGGCTGTGTGCGTGGGCTATGAGTTGGGTTTGTAACTTGGTTTTGGATATTAATGAATGCGGAATCTATTGAAGTATCTTATGCTATCTGAACTAGTTGTGTTTTACCTCTGTATTATTTGAATAAGCTATGATTGTATTTGCATCATATGAATTAGCTTCTCTGTGGTGATAATTACTGATGCGCACGTGGATGCGAAAGTGTTGATCATATCTGCTTAAGAATAGTAGATTTTTTTATGTTTACATGCTGATTATACTATTAAGGGATGGATAAAAGGCTTGTCCCTATGCAAACCTGATAGAAATTGACGAGATTTTCCTTAATTACCTACTCTCTCCCAGGGTGTGGAAACGTAGTTCCAACACCCACCCATACTACTTTAGGTGAGACTTTCGCCTGCGAAAGTAGGTCATTTCTGAAAGGGCCAGTAGTATAGGGGTTTTTTGGAAAACCTTAACTCCGAACCTGGGTTAGGACCCCTCAAGCCAAAAAATGGTTCCATTGCTGGGACCATGAGCATTTTAAGAGAGGGATTGGGTAATGCCACGAGGTTGTTGGAGGCCTAAGAAATTGGAGCTCGAAGACTGGTTCGAAAGACAGATTCAAGAATTTTTTGTAAAAGAGAATCGCAACACAAAGCTAACAACTAAGAAGTGGAAGAACAAATATATTTTCACCAAATTATATGAATTTTTTTTTGTAAATTTTGCATATGAGCTACAGGAGTGGCTAGCGAGGCTAGTAGAATTCCAGGCGTGTTGGAAAGACGATCAGTTTACGCAGTGAAATCCATAATTGATTCAACAGTTAGAGAAGGCTGACAACACAATCACCTGCATGATAGATCATTGGGTGGATAGTGCGCTAGGAAGATTTGTAACAGAATTCACAGTCGATTAGTTTGTATCCTATTCTGAGGTGGAGAGGAGGTTCTTCAAGGGATTCCGAGGTAAGTTCTTGTGAACATTGCTACTACTAATTAAAATATTATTGTGTGAAAAGGGCATTTTGTGCATCCACACCGAATGAATGATCTCTGATCATAGTGAGAGTACAACGCAAAGTAGTAATTACTACCAAGCCAACCGAGAAGGGGATAGATCCGTCTACAACCCATTAAGAGAGACGACTGTGCACACAAGAACTAGTGCTCTGGCTACACCATCTTCGAGTCAGCATAAGGGCAAGAACTCCCCTACACCTCCGCCACCATCGAAAGAAGATATGGCCAAACACATGAAGCTTCCCACCTTTAAGGGTGTAGGAGATGAAGATATGGACCAATTTTGGTTCGTAGTGGAATCAGTATGGAATACGTAGAATGTGGCTAGAGATGTTGTAAAAAGGGTGCAACTGTCCCTCACCTTTGAAGGAAAGGCCCTAGATTGGTACATGGGGTACATAGGCCAATATGCAGATCCATCTATTCAAGAGATTAAGAATTCTTTAAAACAACAATTTCAGAAGCCTAAGTCCTATGCTCAGCTGGTGGTTGACTTGAAAGACTTTAGAAAAGGACCCACTGAGTCAGTATGGGAGGTTGATCAATGGCTAAATAAGGTTACCAGAGATGGGGAATTTTAGTATGACAATAGACAACACAAGTAATGGTTCATTACCATGCTATTACCTCACCTGCGCGGACCTATGGGTCAGCAAGTGATTGAGATGCAAGAGAAAGCCTTGGAGATTGTTGTGAAGCTAGAAGTTGTGCCAAGAGACGATGCCCAGTTTGGGGTATAGCATATCCAGGGATAGCTAGAGGCAATGCACCTCGAAATCCAGAATTTGTGGAAAGAGCAAGGAAAAGAAGCTAGCCCAGATGTATGGTGCATAAGATGGAGGGTGTTGGGCCACACCAAAGATCAATGCCTTCTCCTGGTGGACTACATGTAGGCCGAGGGGCCTAGCCCATAGCGCCCTAAAGAGGCTGTGGGACCAAGCGGTCTGAAATTATGGTGTGCTCACCATTGCGTAGCTGGACTACATGATACCAACCACTGCCCCTATCTTGGTGCTTATGTTTTAGAATTGAAGCAACAATGGTGCCGATTCTGCTCATCTATGGGACATGGCGAACACAACTGCTGGAAATATGACTTAATGATAGACCAAGGAAACTTGTGTAGGGTACATGCTGACCCCTCTTCACCACTATCTCCCTCAGGACGAGGAGGCTCCCCAGCAAGAGGCTGGGGGGGGAAGAGGTGGAAGCGCAGGTCAAGGAAGAGGGAAATTGATCTATTATAACTATGGAGAAGTAGGGAATTTTGCAAGGGACTGCTTGAACCCTGCATGACAATCTTGCAGATATTGTAGACAATTGGATCATGTGATCGAAGATTTTCTAGTACTTATAGCAAAAATTCAGGAAAAACAACAGACGCCAATGCATAATATGAAAAGGGTTAAGGTAGAACCGTGTGATGAGGGACCTAGTATTAATGTCATAACACACAACAGTATGGCTACTGGAGGAGCTGAGGAGAGGGTTATGGCTGAACCCCTTATCTGAAAAGCTGCTATCAAAAAGGAAATATTAGACCTACAGAAGGAGAAAGAAACCTTCATCGAAGCTTGCAGAGACATTACCAAGGATGAGGCATCTACTTCCAAGGCTCCAAAAAACCTAAGAGTGAACGAAAAAGTTAAAACATTCCTGCAGGCATCTATGAAGTTGCTATGCAGCTAAAAGGTAGTATAAAATATTGAAGCACTGATAGATAGCTGCATAGAAATAACTGACCCTCCCACAAAGGTTAAATATGTTTGCAAATTTTACAAGCATAAGAAATGCACTGGTCAGGAAATGCGGATAAAAACATAGATTGGTGATTATGAAATGGATCAGTTCATCTTGGATCTGGGATCCAATGTGAATGTCCTAACCAAACAGACGTGATAGAGGATAGGAGAACCTAAGCTGGAATGGTATACTATACATATGTGCATGGCTAACCAACAAAAGATCATACTGTTGGGAATACTATCAAAGATTATTGTAGATATCATAGGGGTTAAGATATACGCGGATTTTGAGGTAATTCAAATTGTGGAAGATGCAGACCCTTATCCTGTGCTCCTCAGACTAGATTGGAATATAGACATGGGAGGCATTATCAACTTGAAGAAAAGGAGCATGGTTTTTTAGAATGAGGGAACAAGAGTAATAGTCCCTCTAGACCCAGCGGAAGGAGAATGACATACAGAACTTGTATACAAAGAAGACGTCGTGGATCATATCTATAGACTAACCACCTAGAACGAGGATTGGATTAATCCTATGACTGATGGCATGCTTTGCTGGGAGAAAGAAAGTGAATGCCTCTCTGACTTCGATGGGGAGATTGAAAATTGGCAGAATCGATTACATGATGTGTTTGCGCTATGATGTATTAGGATCACGAAGAGCTTCCGGTGTATCTCCTTAGAGGTAAGAGAGCTGCCTTAATTTGATGGTTCTGGTAGTATTAGGGAGTTTCTTAGATCCTTTGAAGCAAAAGTCCCAAGGGAGTGAAGAATGTGGGCGCTTAACCTAGCCATGCATGCGACCCCTGCACGGTGGTGGGAAACTCATAAGGGAATGTTCCAGGATTGGGAGGAATGTCGCAAGACGATGATCCTACGGTTTGAACCTCTGGTTCACCTACACGTGGAGACTTTCCTTAGCCAAGGGGACCCTTGCAAGCACTTGGCTGCTTGGATGGAGGTTTGGTGTGAAAGGACTGAGGACGAATGGGTCCACCTATTCATTCATGTCTTGGGGCCAATACCCACTGCATGGTATTTGGATGCAAAGCTAAATCAACATACCCACCATAGGGAGACCATGAAGGACAATTTTGTGGGGACATTTGGGTTGATTGGCGGAAATGAGGCATTAGACAAAGCCTTGTAGGACATAGATGCCCTAGTATTTGATGAATCACACCCTTGTGTGGAGTATGGGGCAACAACTTGGGATACGCAGATGCAGGATATTGTTAACTACTACAATCTATCAATGGAGGATGTGACGAAGACCCGCGAAATATCACTATCCAGGAATCGGTGGGTGAATGCGCAGTTACTAGACCCCCATTGCAGACTGTCGATGTGACCAAGCCTCTTAAGCTAAGGGAAGTCAAAATTGGAACAAAAGAAAAACCTAAGCTAGCTAATATTGGGGACTACTGGGATGATGATACCGTTGGGAAAGTAGTGGAACTTCTCACAGAGTACCAGGACCTATTTCCTACAAAATTATTAGAACTTAAGGGTATTATAGGGGACTTAGGGGTCATGTGCATCACTTTAAAACCACATGTGCACCCTATCAAACAACGACATTACCACTTGAACCCCAAGGGTCCAAAAACTAGCACTGAGTTGATCATCGTGACTGAGAGCCGCCTCTTCCCACTACCAGGCACAACACTCACTATGAGTCTGCCTGCCTCATGTGCACAAGTCCAGGCTTGCACAGAAGTACATATGGACTTGGCCTAGCTTCCACACGAACTACTGCAGGTTCTCCATACATCCCTCTTCGAGGAAATCCAACAGAGAGACCGTCGGGTGCAGCAACATCTAAGTATAGCAGAGTAGAGAATTGTCGAAAAGACCACCGAGGCGTCCAAGGCACCGGCTGCGTGCATCCCTGTCGCTGCGCAGTAGGCTGAGTTGGAGCGTCTAATCATCATACTATGCACAGATGTGACTGAAGACATCCCGGCCTCTACCACCCCCAAGGCCAAGATTGAGGGACTCGTCGCAACCCTGAAGGCTTCTAGGACCGAGATCCAGAATGTCAAGACCGAGATGGAGCAGTAGATTGCTGCATTGTAGGCCAAGTTGCAGCTAGAAACTCCACCTGCGATATGAGCCTAGAGAGCTACGCTAGTCACAGAAGCCATGAATACCATTACAGTTTAGATCTCAAAATTGCTTGAGACAGCTATGCAGCTGTGGTCTAAGGTGCAACGTAACCCTCTCCTGTGTGAATTTACTCAAGAACTATGCTAGAAGGAAGAATAATTTGAGCAACTAGAAGCTACAATGCCCACTCTAATCCCTGATTAACGCCTGGCATGTCTGCGAGCCAACCATGCGCTCAGAGATGACCTAGAAGATCTTCACCACAAGAAGAAGGTTCTGAGTGACCACCTCAAGCCATGGGCTGATGAAGCCCTCAAGATATCTCAGGACTTGGATGTTGAGGTCAAACAGCTGAATCAGACCCTAGAAAGTGTCACCGCTACCACTGAAGGTCCAACTTCGGAGAAGTTGGTGGAAATTGCACAAAATGTTGCTGCGTAGAGCGAAGGAGTGTTGCCCCTCTGGTCGATGCCATTAAGCAGCTCCAGGAAAGTATGCAAACCCTGTGACCGCTGTGACTCGGGATGAGTCACAAGATTGTGTTGGGGGCATGTTGGGATAGGGTCCCCCAGCTACTTTTTGATATGGTCCAACGCTGCTTTTTTGATATATTTTTGTAGTAATTGGTATTGTGTGGGGGCTTTGGGGCAGGTAAAAGCCCCCAGTGTATTTTAATGGGTCAAAGGGTGGACCTAGAGTCCACAAACCATGGTTTGTGGACCATAGGATAACGTAGGCTATGATGATATAAATAGATGGATTGTTTGAATCTAAAGGTAAGTAAGTAATATTGATGCTACATACGAACTGTTGAGATCTGTTTTGGGTAGTTTGGAGTAAGGACTCCTGCTATATGTGTGCACGGAGATCCTTAGTCCTGCTGTGTGCGGACCTCGCTAGCTGTGTGTGCGGGCTATGAGTTAGGTTTATAACTTGGTTTTGGATATTAATGAATGCAAAATCTATTAAAGTATCTTATGTTATCTGAACTGGTTGTGTTTTACCTTTGTATTATTTGAATAAGCTGCGATTGTATCTGTGTTATATGAATTAGCTACTCTATGGTGATAATTATTGATGCGCATGTGGATGCGAAAGTGTTGATCCGATATTCTTAAGAATAGTAGCTTTGTTTATGTTTGCATGTTGATTACATTGTTAAGGGCTGGATAAAAGGCTTGTCCCTGTGAAAACCTGATAGAACTTGACGAGATCTGCCTTAATTACCTACTCTCTCCCAGGGTCTGAAAACCTGGTTCTAGCACCCACCCATACTACTTCGGGTGAGAATTTGGCTCGCGAAAGTAGGTCATTTAAGAAGGGGCCAGTAGTCATTAGGGGAATTTTGAGGTCTAAAATGGGCCTCCTAAGGAAAATGTACAATCAAAATTCAATTTATGAGAACCAATCACATTTTAGGGGATGACATCATCCCTAATGGTTGAGGTGGCATTTTTTTGTGTTAAAAGTACTTGTCACATTCTCAATGGTGGATAAAAACTCACGGTTAACAATGGTAGTGCTCTAAGTACTTTTAAAGTCATAAAGTAAAGTACTCATAATAAATGTCATTTCACACTTTTTGAATAAAATATTATTATTGTCATTTCAATATTATAAATCAAATCAATTCAATATTTAATATAAAATTCAAACATAAAACAATATATTACATATATTATATTATATTATATTATTTTCATATATTATATTAATTGCATGTTATTATATAATTTAAATAATATAAATTTTAATTAATGGTATATTATATAATTAAGAATTTATGAATTTATATTTATATTTTATTTTAAGTTATTTAAGTACAAAGGACAAATGCATTAGTTGTGCAATGATAATGATTTTTTCTTGAAAATATCATTATTATTTATAGTTACATCAATACAATTTTTTTATTAATTTTATTTTGGTACAACTTTTGAATTGAATTTAACCATGTTACATCGATTTTGGTGCAAAAATTGAATTGCAATTTTATAGATATTATTCTATTGGTTTAGCTATTATTTTATTAATTCCTCAGGAGGCCCATTTTAGACCTCAAAATTCCCCTAATGATAGGGGTTTGTTGGAAAACCTTAACTCCGAACCTGGGTCAGGACCCCTCAAGCCAAAAAGTGGTTAAAGCTGTAAATTTATCGAAAGAAGCTTGTGGTAATTCAATGTACCACTTCACAGCCGAACTAGTAGGCGTTCGCTGGAAAAGACACAGTTTAACAGAATCATCATTTAAGGAATTTGATGAAAACCATAAATGATAAGTCATAACCTACATAGATGGGTCTTCTATATAATTTCCATTGAATTTTGGAATGTCAGAGGGTAATTAATGAGGAATCACCGGCCACCAAGGTTAATAATGAATGGGATCATTAGTGAGCCAGTTTAACTCAGGTAACTCTAATGTTGCAACAAACAAAAACTGTCGATTTAGGTCTGGTTGAGCATAACTAGGATAAGATGGAATTTCCTAGGAAATAGGCCGTTGTGTACGAAAAAAAATATTATGCTATTGGTAACCCTGATAGGGGTAAGTTTGTTGACCAAACCCTTGATAGGCTTGTTGACAAGGACTTCGATAAGCTTGAAATAGTTGGAATGGTTGTTGTGGTTGCCATGGGATTTGATAAAAATGTTTCCCAGGAGGATAATTTAGACCCAGTTGTGAATAGATGGGACCAGTAGAAGCCTGTGACAAATGTAAACTAGCCCATGGTTGTGAAATTCCTGATACAGATGGTTGTTGAATACCAGCCTGAGAAGACAAAGTCTGTAGACCCAAAACTTGAGGGTTAGGGGTTGAAGGACCCTCTTGAGCAGACTGAGAAACAACCATAGAATTAATAACATGCGTAGTAGGTACAAATGCAACAGGTTGACCTGGTTGATATTGATACACAACCGTTTGCGGCTGAATAGGAAAAGTAGGCTACCGTTGACAAACAAGAATTCTAGCATAAGATTGACCTAAAAATGAAGGAGTACTGCCATATGGTCTGAACATCTGTTTCCCCCCCGCATATGGAGTATACAAATATTGCACATACCGACTTTCATATGATGGGATTCCTGTAGATACTAGGTAAGATTGATGGTAATTGGATGTACTAGCTTGATATTGAGCTCATGATGTCAATAAAGGATCATGCCGTTCAATACTCGTAAGAGAGGAACGAGATAGAATTCAAGATGATGACATGGGTGAAGTCGATGGACTAGAGGAGACACCAGAGTAGGTTCCATTTAAATCTTGGTAACCCGGTGGGATAGACGGGCCACCATAAAGATGAGACTTGAGTGTCATAGAAAACATTGAAGATGAAGCAACAATAGATGTTGTCGCAGCTGTAAGAGAAGGTGCAATCAAGGATTTTGTCTCAGCCATGGTTAAATAAACCAGTAAATACTTTAATGAATCAATGAGAACTTGAGAGTGAAAAGGATCAACAGGAGCAGAGTGGATCAAACGAGGAAAATATGGATAAAAATGAAGCCTCGACCCAAAATGAGTGGGACATGAAGGGGTTGTCTCTTCCTGAATTTATTCCTCTATTGAAATCAAACCAGGTGGAAGTACTTAATCGTTAGGCTCGAGATAATTTTGAGGCAGTAAAATATATAGTAAAGAGGAAGATTCAATGGTTACAGATGACTGAGGATGAGACAGTTGCACGGGAACAACTTCTTGTTGTTCAACTTTGGGATCAAGATTTTATGCTAAAATAAAAATAGGTTTCAGATTGACTTCCAGTTTGAACAAACTTGGGTTCTAGATTTACCGTTTCATTGGATTGAATTTGAGTGTCCTTAGGTAACTGTGAGGGTTCCATCTCGACAGTAGTAGGTAAACCAACATCAGTCGAAACGACTCGAGACTCAGTACTCAAAGGATCAGATGACTTTGGTATGTTAGATGAATATGTAGTGTTACACCATTTTTGGTCATTTAATCTATTACTATTAGATGGACCAAAGTACACCATGTAAGACCAATTTTACCTTAAGTAAAATTGCTTTCACTATGAAAAATAACTTAGTAAACCACATTTATTAAGTTGTTTATGGTCTAAACAGGAAACCCCATGAGGAAATATTGAATAAATCCACATTTTTTTTATTTTCCTCAAGGAATAATTAGTTAAACAATAGTTTAATTAATATTCCTGGTCATATTTAACCCAAAATAGGAAAATTAATTAGATAAATCATTATTTATCTTATTATTTTCTAGGAATACTTATTTAAACCTTATTTAAATAATATTCCTTGTTAAATTTGACTAAATAATTTATAAATAATTGAATAAATCATTATTTATTTGACTATTACTCACCCACATCCTTAAAATAATAAATAAATCATTTATTTATATATTATTTACAAATAAATGGATTTGACCGAAGTCAAATTATTTTTCCCTCCAACAAATATAATAAAATATTCCATAAAAGTTGGATCTTGATTTGGTTAATAATATTTTAACTATGCACCAATATCTAGACTAACTCAATATTTTGTTATAAATAGAAGGGTTTTTCCATTCATTCACTACCTTTTGTTGCCTAAAGATCACTCTGGATCTATAATTTTGGTCTGACTTTGATCCTCCATCATTGTCATCTTTTGCTACAATTTTTCTTGTGAGCTCCCTTTGAGTTCCACTTTTGTCTGGGTTTCAATACCATCAAGAGAGAGAGATTTTAGATATGAAGTTTTGAGGACTTACAAGAACCCATCCCATTGAGGGGGACTGGTAACATCTTTCTATGTTCCCTTCCCAGGTGTCAAAAAATACAAAAAATCTTTAAAATATTCTTGTCTTGTCTATTGGATGCATGGAGCAACTCTTGCTTTTATTTATTGCTCAATTTCTTTTAATGCATAGATCTAGATTTTGCAGCATTTATCTTGGTCAACTAATTGCAGATCTAAACATATTGGCTGCCATATTTTCTAGTAGGGTTGCTTGTTATGCATGGCTAAAGTGAGTTTTCTTGTACACTTGCGATTAAAATTCATACTAACAACTGGAGACTCCATAAGAGTTTATGATTATGACCTTTGTCGTTTTTCAGATCCTTGCATATCCAACTGCTTCAAACCCTAGGATTTATATTTAGCTTCTTGTTTTTCATTTATTGATGTTTTTTTAACCTATAAAACCCTAAAACATTGAAAATTCTAACTTTCATGTGTTTTCAGACCTATTGCGCAGGTGATAGGCATCAACCGTAGCTGAGATGGAAATTTTTTTTGAAACCTACTCCCAAGAGTGTCGGAAGTGCAGGTTGCAATTTTTGGGCCAAAACCTGCGACCTCTATAGAAAACAGGTCAGAAACTATGACCTGAAATTTTTGCGGGAATTTTTCTGAGATTTTTCTGGGTTTGTCTGGGTCTTTGTTCAGGGTTGTATGACCTCTGTCTCCACCCATTTTGGACCTATAATTGTTCTGTTTTACTCATCAAAGTGGGAACCTAGCCCCCTAGGGCGTCAATACCCTCCACCTTTCGTGGAAGAGTTTTAGCTGCTACAGGATGTCTGAAATTTTAGTGTGTTCAACTATTTTTCCAAATATGATCCCTTACCTTCAGATCCACTTCAGATTGGTTTTTTATCCATCCAAAACACCTCCTTTAGTTTTTTTTGGGTCGTCCTCTAATGTCCCCTCCGCTTCCCTCCAGGTTGTAGCCTTTCGTCACCTCATTTGCAACAATTTTCCCTCAGATTTTTTACTGTTTTTCTGCACCTATTTCCAGTAGATCTGACCTTTAGATCATTGTCCCTCTTGAGTTTATATCTATTGGCTATTTCAGTGTGTTTTGACTATATTTTTTCCCACCTACAGACTAGTTTTCAAGAGGCTTGCCTACTTTGGTTTAGATTAATGCATAATTAGCTGTTTATTTTTTGTTATTTTAGTTTCATATATTGTTATCTGCAGGTTTATTTACAGGTATAAAACACACTTTTTATTTTTCTCTACAAAAGTTTGGGTTTAAAAATTAAAAGTTACACACTTAACACACCCACTCTAAGTGAAGAAGAGCATGGTTAACGCCGCCAGGAAAATACTTTAAACATTGTAATCAATTGATTCTGCACCTCTCTGCCCTTGCTTCGACATTGTAATTAGTTGATCCTGCACCTCCTTGCCCTTGTTGGTCTCTCTTCCCTTTGTGCCATGTTTGTGCCTTCATCATTATGCCCCCAAGGCGTTTATCCTGGAGACTTATTGGCCTTCATCCTCAGTTTATAGTAGGAATATTTACTCCTCCAAGTAGGATTTGAGTTAGTCCTCCACCGAGTCTGCATTCTGACTCCTCTTCTGGTTCATTGGGTTCCCCTTCCAGTTCTGCCCTCGATTCTCCCCCTGTCACCTTCATCATGCCTGGTTCAGAACCTCATGCTGGTGGTAGCCCCAGCCCTAATGCTGGGAATACTACTAATGGGACCGCAACAGGAGCTACCCTGGCTGCTCCCTTGCTCCCCTATATGGCAAGCCTCAGTCTTCCTAATTTTAACCAGTTGATCAATGACCTTGTATGCCATGATGTTGGTTGGCCTGCTATGGCAACCAAGATCCCTTTCGACATCCCCAAGTTTGAAGGTCTTGCTGGAGAAGATCCTATAAACCATGTTCGATCTTTCCACATGTGGTGTTCGTCTAACTCCATTACCAATGACTCTGTCCGTATTCGGTTGTTCCAACGTACACTTACTAGTGAAGCTTCTAAGTGGTATGTTGATTAAGCCTCATCCTCTTATACCACCTTTGTGACTCTTGCTCGGGCTTTTCTGTCTTATTTCCAGCTTCCCTTCGTTATGACACTAGTACCGAACTTTTGACTTCTTTCCATCAATCGTCTACGACCCGCCTATCCGATCATGTTCAGGAATGGTGGAGAAGAAAGAGCCTATGTCGAGCCCCTACCTTCGAAGACTGTGTCTACATGGACTGGTTCATTAGATCCCTTTTTCCTACTATCGGCAAAGATGTCACGTTGAATTTCCCTCAAACCGAAGAAGTTGCTATCCAGATTATGTTAAAATATGACTTGATCTAAGCTTAGTCGGGTTATGTTTATACCATTCTATCTGATCTCCCTAGACCCAGTGGTGCCAACGCATCGGGGGCATCCCATGCCGCCGATGGTATCATTGGAGCACTTTCTCATCCATATGCTCAACCTCCCATGGGCTATGGTTTCCCTCAGGGAGGGTCCAACACCTCCAACTCTTGTCCCCCTTTTGGTAGCATGTATCTAGGATACGACATGCCTCCTCCTTTTTCCCATCCCAACCTGTTTACCACAATGTTACCCAATGTCCTTATTATCCGTATCCGTAGCCTGGTGCTCCAGCTCCTCAAGCATTAGCACCCCCACCTCCCTTGCCTTCTCAACCCCCGAAACAGAAGCCACTGCCCCCTCAAGGGCAGGTTTATGAATAGGAGGGCATGACTAATCCTCATACTTCCAAAAAGAAGAGGAAAGGCACTCAAAATCAATCTGCCCCTGGTAATCCTAGACCTAATCCCCAAGGTAATGCACCTAACACTGCTAACCAGGAACATGGCACTGAGCCCAAGCAAGACAGGCATGTTTGCATGAATAAGCCTTATTCATGTTGCGATGTATATGGTCATTACACCCATGATTGTCCTCTTTTACCACTGATGCAGTAGATGCGAGAGACTCAAGCAGCATCGCGTGGACAACAAGCCTCCCCTTCGGTTCCTCCCAATACTACACCTATCCAACCAGCTGTGTTTACGAATCCTTTCCCTCAACAAGGATTTGTGGCTACCCAACCACCTGAAGGTCAGGTGGGCACTCAATCTTCTCCACCTGGTACCTTCGATTACTAGATTCTCATGATGAACTCTGAGCAACCTATTACCATTGACCTCAACCTTTAGACTTGGTCTTGTCAGTACAACAAGCCTCCCTCTACGTCTGCCCCAGAGCCCCCTTCTTCAGGTTCTACAGAGCCTTTTTCGAAAACCAATGGTCCTTTGCAGATCCCTCAGTCTAAGGCAGAGGTTCATACCAAGATCCCTAAGGGACCATTACGCTGAAATGCTGCTTCTGGCAAAGATGCCCATTCGTATAATATAGTAGATGATTTGGCGCAATCTCCTGCTGCCATCTCAATGTTGGAACTCCTCCAGTCATGCCCTTCACAATGAAAATCTCTACTATCTGCCATGGGCATTGTAGATCCTTCAAATGATCACTTGATTGTCTTCGATGTTGACTGGTTAGAACATCCTCCCCTTCCTGCTTCTGTCGCCTTCCAAATCCCCGTCAAGGTCCGGAATGCCAATGTTTATTGTTGTATCATTGATGAGGGGGCATCCACTTGTGTGATGTCCACTTCGGATTGGAAGAAAATTGGATCACCTGAGTTGGACCCTTCTACTATCACCCTCTAAGTGTGGGATGGCCACTCCTCTAAGCCCATTGGCATGTTTCGCAATTGTCCTATTACTCTTGCAGGAAAGACTATTTGTGTTGATGTAGAAGTCATTGATTCCCCCTTAGATTACAACATTCTATTGGGTTGTAGCTACACCTATGCGATGTTTGCTGTACCATCTGCGGTTCACCGCAAGATGTCCTTTCCCCATAATGGAAATATAGTCATAATTGACCAGTTGACATATTACAAACTGAAGTCTTAGACCTCCCCTCAGTCCATCATATCTTCGGTGGCCAATAAGAAAACCATCGACCCCCTTGACCAGTGTCTCACCCGGAGTCTACAAAGACTCCTCTTTGCTTGGTTCATTCCCTGGTCTTCCTCCTCCTATCTCTGATTCCATATCATCAAATGTTTGCATGATGCAATTGTCTCGAGCTTCCCTCAAGTGGCCCACTTCGACTAGTCAGCAGCCCTGCCCTTTACAACCTGCTCCTAGCACTTCAACTCAGCCTTCTGGACCCCCTCTTCCTGGCCCTTCACATGCAACTGGTATCCATGAGCCTCGTTACCCTCTTGGCATAGTTTCTCCTATCCTTAACCATCTTGGAACCGTCCTGCCTGGCCATTACCCCTCTGTTCAGATACCATTCCTAGCTCCCCCTCCTGGAGTGTTCTCGGTACCTATTATGGCTACCTTATCCCTTCCTAACCTGACCTTGGGGATTCTCATCTGGTACATTGATCCCCTAGCTGCTACACCGCTTGTTCAGCCCAAAACTTATCTTTCGTTGACCCTGGTCCAATTATTCCCCATGACCCCTCCCTCTACTACCGTGCCTCAGCCACCTCAACAGGAACCTTCTCCTATTGCGACAGCTTCTGGTAAAGGGGGAAAAGCTCGCAAGAAGGCACCTAAAGATAAGGCCTCCCTGACAAACCCTTCTCCTCCTCAGCCTCCAAAGCGTATACCTTCGTGTGCTGTGTGATGTTGTCAGTCATGCCACCCATAATTTTCCTAAATTTCCTCGTCTCAAGCCCATGGTTAACGAAGCATTTACGGAGTCTGATATCCCATAGTTATATGCCATTATACCTGATTCAGTCCTGAAACTCAAGTATTTATGCACAAATCATCCTTGTGCTTTTTGTGATTTCCATGGCCACTATACTCACTTCTGTCCCCACCTCGAGGACTTCTGCACCTCTCTAGCGGCAGTTCGCCAATTCGAGACCAAGTGCAATGAGTCCACCGCTCCCTTATTTTCACTTTTTGCTTTAGTAGAACCAGAGGACACATCTACTCCTATTAAAATTCTCCATCCTGATGTCAAGATGACTGAGTCTTTAGCCACTGTCCACTACCTATCATCATGTATGAGATCCATGGTGGAAGACCCCTCTGGGACTTCCCCTTATGATTCGCCTGACTTCCCTTTAGCAATCACCTTGGGCTCAAAATCAATGGATCCTTCATCTACTTGTTCTTCAGTCACCCTCCATGACGATGTGCATGTGAACCTTTCTTCTCATGATGATGAGTCAGGTAGCTTCACCGCGTCAGGTGGTTTTTCTTCTACCAGTCACCCCATCTTCTATTACGATGGCGAAACTATGGAAGCCATCACCACCCATAACTTTATCTATCCCACTTTACATCGAACCCATGCATTCGAACCACATATGCCTTGTGGCCATTACATTGACACCCAATTGTTGGGTAAGGGGGCACTCATATTTGAGAGACCAAGAGAAGCACTTCTCCACAACTCTCCTAGTGTATCTGGTCATGTCGACTCTAGTACCCTTATTCTTCCTCATTTAGAAGAAAATCTAGAGTCCCATATCACTTCAGATCACTCTAGGGATGATACCCTCATCATTCCTTCATCTTACATCAACAACCCAGTCCCTTGGACATTGTTGTTGACCAACTTGTGGGTTTCTAGGAGAGCACCACTTCATTATCTCCAATCCACTCTTTGGGATAGTGACACCATGTATGCCAACCCAAAAACTTAGTCCATTTGCTTCATATATACAATACCAAAAGAGATTAGTAATCCTCCATTCCCTCTCTCAAACTGCATAACCATAACGAAAACAAATGGCATACCACATCATAAACATGTGTTTAGATTCCCTATTTCTAAATACATTTTTGCATGACCATAACATGCCTGGGGGCACCTATGCCCCTCAACAATAAAAATCCCAGCTCTGAGCCAAAAACAACACTGAAACCCCCTTTCTCTAACATGTCTCACTTTTCAGGTCATTTCTGGGGACAGGTCACAGTTTTCTTCCCAGTACCTGCTACCCAGGTTGCAAAACAGACTCTAAAAAGTGCGACCTGGCCTGTGCATGAGCTCTGGGTGCCTAAACTAAAAATTTGATCCCCTTAAATGAAAGAGTAAGGTTAGGCCTCTTACCTGCAACTGATGGATCTCAATTCCAATGGTCGGTTTTTCCGCTACAATTGCTGCAAGATTTGGGGCCTCCTCTCCTCTCTACATTCACCACAACTACACTTGCAAATGAGTGAATTTGGAGGGAAAATGCCTAATTAAAAGAGAAACCCCAAATTTTTCTTTTTCCCGCTATAGCAAAATTGTAGCTTAGTTTGAAAAACTATCCATACTATTGGAAAGCTCTCATCGAGCTCTCAAATGGGTATCTTTTAGTTTTTTTTGATTTGATACTTCACCAGGACACATTTTTTCCAAGAAGGGTCACTTCACCACTCCTCCAAATCGAGTTTATTCACTTGCAACACTTGTACTTGGGGCACCACTTGCCTCCATACTTGTCCATGCTCATGTTTATTTTCATCATGAGTAACCATTTGTACTCATGTTCTCATGGTTTCCACTGGACCTTTTCTGTGTGGTAGCATCATCGAGTCTCCCTTGTTTAGAGCATCAGAGTTGAGTCATAATCGCATCCATGGAGTGTATCTCAAGTCCCTTTGTATCCCACTATAGTCCTCCATCCTTTATTTCCTGGTTCCTCTCTCGTGTCATACAATATGGCCTTCAGTCCTACTGTCACCTATCCCCTTTGATATTGTGTCACTTGCTGCCAGGTCATCGATGCCCTTTATTCTCTAACAAGGGAAGTTGTCCGTCTGCTACTCAGTCCCCCCATTTCATCATCATCCCTGGTGTCAGTCTGTTAGTAGTACTCTCATGCCTTAGTTGAGGATCTCTTATTCCCTCACCTATGGTGAACCTCCTTCTATCGACATAAAATCATTCATTCCAGAAGACAGGTCTAGAGGGAAGTGTACCTTGGTTCCAGCTTCCACTCTTGTTCGGTGCCTCAGATCAGGCAAAGGGACTCCTTATTGCCCTTTGACTTGTTTTTTTCTTATCTCCAACTCCTTACAACATGATTGAGATCCATGTACTTGATGGTTCAGTGATGCAGCAGATTGTACCGGTGATTCCCAGGTGTGTGTGTGAGATGTTTCAAACCTCATGAGGGGATGACCCTTCAGGTAGCCCCCCACATGCCTGGATGACCTCTTCATTACAACCTTTGATACAAATCCATAGATTTGATGATGTTGGCCTCATCCGCTTGCAGCACCTTTTAGTTTGCATATATCAGTCATATTTTCAGAGCCCTTTCCTGTTTACAGGGGTATTTTGGTTGTATTTATATCTCATGTACTTAGATATTATTGTATAAGTCTTGACTGTTATCCCAGGCACAGTATGTATGTGGGATTCATTATCTTGTTTTTATCTGGCTCATGTTTATGCCAACATGTACTATATAGTTCAGTCCCTTGTTTACTAGTCGCATTATTCTTTGTACTTTGTCTCGGTGGGCATAGGTATGCCTCCCCCGCTGCCTATAACACAAGTAATCACTCATAAAAGAGACTTGTCGCACCTGTAAGTCTCACCTCCTCAGGGTCTAGTCTTCTAGCACTTTGGTCTACCTTATATTTCACTCTCTTTGACTTCCCCTTCAGTGTCTAGTGATTGAGTTCTTACAACGTACTTTGGTCATACGATTAGCTCCTAATGCTCGCAAGTTGGGGGGAAATCTGTTACACCATTTTTTGGTCATCTAACCTATTACTATTAGATGGACCAATGTACACCATGTAAGACCAATTTTACCCCAAGTAAAATTGCTTTTACTATGAAAAATAACTTAGTAAACCACATTTATTAAGTTGTTTATGGTCTAAACAGGAAACCACATGTGGAAATATTGAATAAATCCACATTTGTTTGATTTTCCTCAAGGAATAATTAGTTAAACATTAGTTTAATTAATATTCCTGGTCATATTTAACCCAAAACAGGAAAATTAATTAGATAAATCATTATTTATCTTATTTTTTTCTAGGAATTATTATTTAAACCTTATTTAAATAATATTCCTTGTTAAATTTGACTAAATCATTTATAAATAATTGAATAAATCATTATTATTTGATTATTACTCAACCAAATCCTTAAAATAATAAATAATTCATTTATTTATTTATTATTTACAAATAAAGGGATTTGACCAAAGTCAATTTTTTTTTCCCTCCAACAAATATAATAAAATATTCCATAAAAGTTGGATCTTGATTTGGTTAATAGCATTTTAATTATGCACGAATATCTAGACAAACTCAATATTTTTTTATAAATAGAAGGGTTTTTCCATTCATTCACAATGTTTTGTTGCCTAAATATCACTCTGGATCTATACTTTTGGTCTGACTTTGATCCTCCATCATTGTCATATTTTTCTACCATTTTTCTTTTGAGCTCCCTTTGAGTTCCATTTTTTTCTAGGTTTTCAACACCATCAAGAGAGAGAGATTTTAGATCTGAAGTGCTGAGGACTTACAAGAACCCATCCCATTGGTAACATATTTCTATGTTCCCTTCCCAGGTGTCAAAAAATACAAATATTCTTTAAAATATTCTTGTCTTCTCTATTGGAGGCATGGAGCAACTCTTGCTTTTATTTATTGCTCAATGTATTTTAATGCATAGATCTAGATTGTCAGTATTTATCTTTGTTAACTAATTGCAGATCTAAAGATATTGGCAGCCATATTTACTTTTAGGGATGTTTTTGTTGACACCTAATCCTAAGGGTTGGGTGAGAATATTCAATATTGTATATTAAATAATATTAGGAAATAAGGAAGGCCGAGAGTCATTGGGAGATGAATCCCAATAGCCTCACCTCCATGTATAAATACATGCACATTCTTCATCTAATACACATTCTGATTTGCAAAGTTACCTCCTGGTTTGACATGGTATCAGAGCCAGTCCCATTATTGACATTTTTTCCTGTGGTGTAACTCCCTCATTCCTGCCAACAGTCTTTTGCTCAGTCAGTTTTTATGTCTATTTTTACTGCTCCATTATATTGATGCAATATACTGCAATTCTGCATTTTTTTTTATCTATCTCTGCAAATTCTACAATCTCTGATTTCTGTAGGTTCAGCTCCTACAATATCTGATTATTTTGCAGCTCCTGCAATTCAACACCTGCAAACTCTGCATCTGCAATTCCAGAATTTTTAACGGCCTCTCAGCCTCCCCATCGCTCTTACATTCATCGCACTCACCCTCCTCCCTGTTCGCTCCCCCATACCCCCTCACTGTTTTCTGTTACTTCACGGCCCTCCCCTCACCCTCACCACACACCCCCTGCACACACCCGACTCCCTTCGCAATCCGCTGCTCCCTACGCTGCTACAGCACCCCCACTCCGCTACCCCGCCTGCACACAACCTGACTCCCTATCTCCGCTACCCCGCCTGCACATAACTCGTTACCTCTATAACCGACCCCCCTCGCCCCTATTTACCCCACCCTGGCTCGACCCTTATCACTCCAGCTGCCACTCCCTTACCTCCTGACTTGCGTCCTCACTAACACCGTGGCTTGTCGGCCCTCCCCGTAGCCCAGATCCTCTGTTATAATACCGCTCCCCACATTAATATAGTCCTCCCACCCATCCAATACGCTGTCGATACCGTCCCTCCATTAATATCCACGTCCTCCCACATATCCAATACGCTGTCTACATTATCTCCCCACATTTATAATACCGCCTCCCCAAATTTATAATACGCTGGCCGCATTCACTCATATATAATACCACTGCCTCCTTTGTAATATCATTCATCCATATATAATACCACCGCACTCAAAACCACTCCATTTACAATATGCTGTCCATAATCAATACCGCCCCATAACAATACCGACCATACTCCCCTCCACATATTCAATACCGCTCCATTCATTAACAATACCGCCCCTCTATACCATTCATTCATTAACAATATTGCCCCCCCATCATTTTTAATACAATACCCATATAAATTTTTTTCTTCAAACAAATATATATATATATATATATATATATATATATATATATATATATATATATATATATATATATATATATATATATATATATATATATTGTCTAGAATTCAGTATTTCTAGCAAAATTTTTCTCCTTCAATTGAGTATATTTCCATAATAGAGGATTTTCTAGCAAAATTTTTCCTCAAAAGAATTTTTTCTAGCAAAGTAATTATTTTTTCCTTCAGAAGAATGAATTCTCTCATATCTATTGTAGGGGTGGTTTTCTCCGGCAAAGAGAACTATCTTGAATGGTCTCGGAAAATCAAGCACACTCTCATTTTTAATGAGTTGTGGAAAGGAATCTGTGAAGGACAAGAAGGAAATCCACCAAAAAAGCCCACTTCAGACAAGGATCTTGCCATTTGGGAAAACAAGAATTGCAAGGCCTATGCCTTGATTGCAGCTTCCATAAATGAAGAGGTGAGTCACCATATTTCATCATTTTAAAATGCCTATGAAGCCTTGAGCAAGCTAAAAGAACTCTATGACTCACATTCAGAACTAGAAATTGTTCAATTGATGATTAAGTTGTTCAATCTTGAAATGAAGAATGATGATCCCCTTGCTTTAGCTTCAGAAGTAAGATCTATCATGCATGATATTGACAGCACTGGTGTAAAAATTGACATATCTCTCATAGCATATGTTAAGGCATTATATCCGACTTACTCACATTATCTTGAGTCATTGCAAGCAAGTGGAAACCTTGAGCATATCACCTTTGAGACCCTTGAGAAAAAGTTTGCAGAAAGAGTGAAAACTTTCACGAAGATGAAAGTCCCTTCGTCCACTGAAGAGGCTGCATACTGTGCACATAGAGAAAAGAGTCATGCTCCAGATTCATCCAGAGGAAGAGGTGGAAGAAGAGGAAGAGGAAGAAGAAACTTCAGAGAAAGGGGGGCCAGACAATCTGACAAATCCGATCTTCATTGCATACGTTGCAATAAAGATGGACATGATGCATCCAAATGCAGGACACCTTGGGATAAAATTGAGTAGCAAAGAAATCAAGACAAAGGTAAAATTAATGACAAAGAAAAAGGTAAAGC
Organism: Pinus albicaulis; assembly: GCA_034641835.2. Taxonomy (NCBI): domain Eukaryota; kingdom Viridiplantae; phylum Streptophyta; class Pinopsida; order Pinales; family Pinaceae; genus Pinus; species Pinus albicaulis. The sequence goes on from CM076583.1 coordinate 852,194,109, forward strand.
ACATGAATCCACTCATTATGTTCTATCACATTGTAAAAATGGAGTAACTAAAGACTTGTTTGATGTTTCATTTACTTCATGGAGAGATGATTGGTTGCTAGATTCAGGAGCAACATGTCAAATGAATTTTAGAAAAGATTTTTTTGAAGAATTTACTGACAAAGTTGATGGAGCAGTATATTTCACATATAAATCCAAACTCAAGCCATTAGGGCTTGGCACAGTTAGGCTTAAACTGCCTGGACTTCCAGATCATATTCTACATGAGGTTCTATACCTCCCTGAGTTGAGGAGAAACTTGCTATCCCTGGTCCAAATCTGCCAGAAAGGACACTCCATTCACTTGTTTGATGGCAAGGTAGAGGTCAGAAAAGCATCAGATCACTCACTTGTCATGGAGGGAATAGAAGAAGGAAGACTCTTGAAGCTGAAAAGTTCATTTGATCATGCTCAAAACTTTGCATTCAGTTCACATCATGATGAAGGTACATTCCCATCAATTATTTTATGGCATGCTAGATTTGGACACTTAAACTATGAAAGCCTTCGTTTGTTGAAGAAAAATGGTGTTAATGGACTGCTTACAATTCCTAGGAAACCTAAGGAATGTGATGCTTGTATACTAGGAAAGCATAGAAAACAACCATTTCATGATTCACACTCTAGAGCACATAGAAAACTTGAGCTTGTTCATTCAGATTTATGTGGCCCTATGCCTGTTGCTTCTGCAAATGGAAATAAATATATTATGACATTTATTGATGACTACACCAGAATGTGTTGGATTTACTTATTGAAGAATAAGTTTGATGCTTTTCAAACTTTCAAGAATTTTCATGCACGGATTGAAAATGATGCACAAACACATATTGGCTCTCTACGTACTGATAATGGAAAAGAATACACTTCAAACGAATTTGAAAATTATCTTCGTCAACATGGAATCAAACATTAAACAAGCTTGTACCATATATAATCCCCAACGAATGGTGTAATGGTAGGCAGAAAGAATGGAGAGAACTATTTTAAATATGGTTAAATTCCATGTTATTTTTAAAGAATGTAAAATTGATGTTTGAAACTGATGCAGTTCTATGTCTTGTTTACATAAAGAATAGGTGTCCTTCAAGTTAAATTAAACAAAACTCCTTTTGAAATGTGGCATAGCCACATTCCTTTGGTAAAGCATTTCGGGGTCTTAAGGTCCTTGTTATGCCTTGATACCCAAGGGTCAAAGGAATAAACTTGGTGCTAGAAGTTGAAAATGTATCTTCTTGGGGTGCTCAATACCTCCAAGGATATCATCTCTATGATGAAGCCAATAAGAAATTTGTAATAGCAAGAGATGTCATATTACTTGAATCTTCCAAGAGTGACAAGGTTGTTGGGCGGCAACAGTCGCTGGATAGATTCCCTGTAAAAAAAATCTTTCCAAGAATTTGATAATTAGATTCCACATCTTGAAGGTGGGATTCCTATATTGAATCAAACTGTGGAATCATGTCCTGAAGCACTCTCTCTCCCACATGAAGAAACAACCATGGATGACACATTGAATGATGTGATTGACAGAATTGGGAGATTGAATCTTGAATCAATCCCAACATAGTCAAATGAGCAGCCTCGGCCATCTCAGAAAGGTCCTCCCAAATGGCTGAAAAATACACTGGAGAATGTTCATCCTGATGAGGTTGGAAAAACAAGAACAAGAAGTTCCACTAAACAAAATGAAGGTGACGTAGATAATTCTGATTCTCCTATTGATATGGATATTTCTTATAATTGTGAATTGAGTTTGTCTACAGATCATGAACTAACTTCCTTCAAAGAAGCTGCTTCTCATGATGAATGGAAGGAAGCGATGCAAAAGGAGTATGATGCCTTGATAAAGAATGGCACTTGGAATTTGGTCGATCTGCCTTTGGGAAAAAAACCAATTGGCTGTAAGTGGGTCTACAAGAACAAGTATAAAGCAGATGGCTCACTTGACAAGGACAAGGCCAGGCTTGTGGCAAAAGTTTTTTCACAAAAAGAAGGAATCGATTATGAAGAAAATTTTGCTCCCACAACAAAATGGACCACCATCCGGACTCTCTTTTCCCTAGCAACTCAGAATGGATGGAAAGTCCATTAGATGGATGTAAAAACCGCCTTTTTGAATGGAGATCTAAAGGAAAAAGTTTTTATGTCCCAGCCAGAAGCATTTGTTGTGAAGGGCCAAGAACACAAAGTTTGCAAGCTTATAAAATCCTTGTATGGCCTCAGGCAAGCACCACGAGCCTGGTATGAGAAATTAACCGAGCATCTTCTGAAACTTGACATTAAACATTTTGATCTTGATGATGCAACCTTGTTTGTTAAGAAAGTTGGAAAAACAATTGTATATCTTGTGGTGTATGTAGATGATCTTTTGATAACAGGGAACAATGAGAGCTATATTGCATCCATGAAGAAATAATTGAAGAAAGTTTTTGAAATGACTGATTTGGGTCATGTTCATTACTATCTGGGTATTGAAGTAATTCAAAATCCTAAATTTATATTTCTTTCTCCAAAGAAGTACATTAGAGATATTTTGAACAAGTTTGGCATGGATGAATGCAATCCCTTAACCACTCCAATGGAACAAAACTTGAAGCTCACATCCATTGAAGGGAAGGAATTCGAGGATGCAAGTAAGTATAGACAGCTTATAGGAAGTCTTATCTACCTGACCATCACCAGACCTGACATTTAATTTGTTGTTGGAATCCTCTCAAGGTTTATGCAAAAACCTTGTGAAGGACATTGGTCTGCTGCAAAAAGAGTGTTAAGGTACTTGAAGGGGACTCAAGACTTTGGACTCAAATATACACAGGTAGGCAATTTTAGCTTGATCGGATACTCTGATTCAGACTTTGATGGGGACAAAGAAACAGGGGTGTCTACTACAGGTTACACCATGAGTCTTGGATTAGGAGCTATCTCATGGAGATCACACAAACAGGTAGTTCTTGCAGATTCCATGACCAAGGAAGAATATGTGGCAGCAGCTGAAGAAACAAAGGAAATTGTGTGGCTGCAGAAAATCCTAGAAGATTTTCAGATGAAACAAATGTATTCCACACCACTCATGATCGACAAAACTTTTGCAATAAAGTTGGCCAAGAACCCAAATTTCCATGATCGAACAAAGCACATCAATACAAAATACCATCTAATTCGACATCATGTACAGACCAAAACCATCCATCTACATCATTATTCCCCAAATGAGCAAACTGCTGATATCTTTACCAAAGCACTTGGAAGAGAAAAGTTTGAAAAGTTTAGATTGATGCTTGGGCTCACCAAAATCCCTTCGGATTAAAGGGGGGAATGTTGACACCTAATCCTAAGGGTTGGGTGAGAATATTCAATATTGTATATTAAATAATATTAGGAAATAAGGAAGGACAAGAGTCATTGGGAGATGAATCCCAATAGCCTCACCTCCATGTATAAATACATGCACATTCTTCATCTAATACACATTCTAATTTGTGGAGTTACCTCTTGGTTTGACAGTTTTTTATGCACGGCTAAAGTGAGCCTTTTTCGTATGCTTGCGATTAAGATTCATACTAACATGTAGCACCAAAGGTTCTAGAGGTACCAGACTCGGTAGGCTGAGCTCGCCTTCATCTAATAGGTGTAGCTTCTGGCAGTAAAGGTGGTTTATTCATCGTCCTACATGAACGGTAGGGAAAGGGTTGATCTTCTTCCATGATTGCTGATTGATTTTAATACAAAAAAGAAAAGAAAAAAAAGAGGGTAATGCTAGGCAAGAGGTTTACCAAGCAACTATGAATTGCAATATATCGCCCTAGTAAACCAAGGACTTATGTACATGTAGGAAATCTCCTTGAATGTTGTGTTCAGTGTATCATAGTGTAAAAGGCGGCCAACTCGGTTACCTATGGATGGTAAGCAACCTAATGTTTTCCTCCCAACTATACTCGATGGCACGTGGATTCCCAATCTGTATAAGCATTGTCTAATGCGAAACCGCACAGTGAGAGAATCCCCTTATACTTTTTGTACTATAACACTACCCGATATACCCGAAAGTATGTGGACGAGCTCAGATATAATTACGTACGTGGAATGAGGCATCACACTCGGAATGTATCGCAAAAAATTAACGACAACTGCTATGTTTAACAACGCTGGAACATGTCTCTATCCTAGACCTCTAAATTTTATTATTAAATGACAATGCTCCCTCAGATTAATTCAGATAAATTTTAAGTTGATATTTCTTATAAGTTTGTATTTCAGGTTCACCGCGAGATGCATTTGACATTCCTAGAATGCAACTAAAATGATAAGAATTTGTTTCGATTTTATTTTTAAAAATGAAAAACTAGCTACAAGGGATAGAGAAATCAGATTGTATGCAATCAATAGTGAGTACATCTAAATGAAAATTCCCTAAACTATTCCTATGCAGCACTCACAATCCCTTTATGAAAATTCATGTTTTTCTTTTCAAATTTTTTAAATTTTAGATGAATGAAAAATAAAATATAATGAACAAACAATCATTGAAAACTTTCCAGAGAAATAAAGACTGAAACGACAATTCCTCTTTCGAAAATAAAGAACTGATCAAACGTAAAATTTGAAACTTTGGAGCTATTCGACAATCATAAATAAAACAAAAAGAAACATTGATAAAACAAATATCCAAAGTGAGGTAATAACAATAGAGGAAATATGATCTCTAGAGGTAATTGGGCACTTGAAACTTCAGCAAACAAAACACTCAAATTAATTGCAAATGACAAAATATGATATATTTTTTTTGGTCATAGGAGCAACACACCCCTCAGTGGGAGACAGTGCATTGCATAGCACTGTCCCTAAGCCAAAAGTGCTATGTAGAGCACCGTGTCAAGACCAACAGTGCGTTGGTGCCAGAGGAGAACTGTAAAAAAGAAATGAAAACACTACTTTTGATAAAACACATTTAAATGATGAAAATAAAGAAATTAAAATCTACTAGAGGCTGATGAATAACGATAAAACCACCAGGGATGATTTGTCGATCCCCAGTATGGTCACCAATTTGTTTTACGGAAATCAAACCTACAGATAAGTATGCTTTCTGTAAGTGTGGCGGTTTCACTTAGAACAACACAAAGAAAGATATTTGACCTTTCCCTTAAAATGAATAGATAAGGGAAGAAAACCTACTTGTAATATTTTCTCTTTTCCTCACCTCCCTTCGTTGCTTTGGTCACTCTCAATCGAGCTGAACTCGCTTGATTGATACCTGCAATGGAAAACATAATATAGAAAACAACATAAAGGCATATGATCTATTCATGTTAAAAAAATTGAATCGTTTGCATTTGTAAATACACATATAACATGATTGACACATGTATTAGGAAAGGAACAAATTTCTTTATTATGAAGTAGAAGGAGAAGTTACAACCCGTTGGATTGATTCAATGCCAACTCACTCTAGCTTTAGTCCCATCCTCATCACACCAACAATCATCACTCCAAATACATAACATTACATGCAGACGACACCTCCAAGAGCTACGATCTCACCGACACAACTCTACTAATACAAATTCTTTCTCTCTTGTGCACTATGGTCAATGCTCAATTTATAAGTAGATGAAGGTAGTTTGAAATTAATGAATCATTGAATTTATTTTCCAAAAATGGGTGAAGAGGTTTCCTTATTCATGGGAATAGGAGGATAAGAGGTTCAATGGCTCCATGGTGTCCATATTCGAAGTTATCAGATGATGTGATAGCTGGGACAACTTCTAGAAGCCACTAGAGGTTGGGAAGATTCCCAGAATCCAATCAAAAATTCATTCCCAGTAAACCAAAGCACCTGTTAGGTCTCTGTAACAAGCAATATTGGCAAAGTCCGATCACAGAGTTAACATCATTTCAACCAACTTTGGGATTCTAGGATCTAGCCCTCCTGAATCCTGAGAGGGATCTCTCCAATATGTAAAAAGATGGATATTGTCTTTGAAGTTTAGGGTGATGATATTAGGCTAGTTATGAAGGCCAAGGGTTTTGTTTGGTTTTCTTGGATGGTTGAACATAGTTGCTGTCTGAGACGGAAAGATCTATATGCAAATAGGTTCACAGGTGAGGTTGCATGCTGTATAAGTCGGACGAAGAGATGATGAACGTTTATGTCCATTACTATGGAGTCAGTATAGACTTTATCAGCATTCAGTGGTTCAGAGTAACCAGGGAAAAGTCACTTAGGCTTTAAGACTTCTTTAAAGTTTGATTTATGAATAAAAGAAGGCAAAAAGAAAGAACAACATGCATGTGATGTTCTGTGATCCTGGGCACTAATCAGCCACTTTTTGACCAGCATCAGAAAACATAGAAGAAAACTAGGATCTGGTAAGTACTTTGAAACTAGCCAGCCTTTGATACACTTCTGATAGAAAACAAATTAAAAACAAAGAGAAACTTGAAGGCAACCTTTGGAGCAGAAACTAGCGGGCAGGGCTCACCTTTCTCCTCATCTTAGTTCTTCTTTACTTAGTTACTCACAAGACAATCACCAAGATAACACAGAATGGCCCAAGATCTGATAAGTACTTTGAAACTAGTCAGCTTTTGACACATCCTAAGGGAAACAGACAAATAGTTGAGAAAACAAGAAAGGGACTCAGGGCTAACCTTTGATTTCCTCAATTCATTCTTTACACAACATACATGAAAGTAACATTTAAAAATAACATTCAGCAGTGACGAAAAGATGAGGGAACGCCAGCATCTCTGTGCTTAGACTGAATTAAATCATTTCTAAATAACACAATTAGAAGAAAACATTCGGATAAAGATTTTTCAGCCAGAGAAGGTCACTGATATACAGCAAGTCCTAACACTGTTTAAACTGTTCTTTACAGTGGAAAAATGAAACAAATTGAAAACTGAAATAAAATGACAAGTTACAGTGAGAATAATATCACCATCAGCATAGACCAGGATCCCATAAATCAGCTTGTATTGATTGCTTCAAACCGGTTACAATCTTCAAATCCAATGTTTTAATCCATCTCTTTTCACAATCTAACCTATCTGTTACAAGCAGAGCTCCAAGAGCCTATGAAACCACTATTTACAGTGAAGAGTTTCCACTCAGAAATAGCTACAATGCTTCAGCAATTACATTGACAACCAACTAATCCAACCCCTCACTCATCCTCTTCTGGAGTATTTATAGAAGGATGAGGAGGTGAGATCTGATAAAAGATCTCAAACATAATTAATGCAGAATTAATGTCTTCCTAACCCCGTGAGGTTCGATGAAGAAAATCTACAGGTGTTACATTGCATTAATGTGTTTACACTGATGAAGTAAGCTCGAAGGGAGCTTATGTTGACCTTTGAGGCTCTACGTACTGTTAGGGTTACTCTGCAAACATTTTATCATTGAAATCCGGTGCAGTAATAACTTCTTTGGTTGTTCCGAGGCATAATATCTGATCTTGCTTAATAAATTCATCCTCTGATTGAGCTTTCTGAGGCAATAGGTGGCACTGTGGTGGTTGAGGAATCAATTCGCCTCAAAGTATGGCGGTGGGGGAAATTGTCTGATGAACACTTTTAGGTTTTTGCTTTAATCCATGTTCTGAGCCGGGGATTAGGCTTTTGATAACCGTCTTAGCCGTAATCCCCACCAATTTATTCATAAAACCGCTGCTCTGGTTCATTTTACCTTCAAAACCTGATACTCTTTCTCTGCTCTGATATCGACGGCTTTCTTCAAACTTTACAGGGGTGTGCGGCAACCAAAGCTCATGAAACTTTGTTGATATCATTGTTCTTCTTCGTATGATCGATTCCCTGGATAAATCGGAAGGACTGGAGTCGTCACCCTCATCCTTTAGATTTTCATAGAATACGAAGAAAAACCTTAAAAACCTGCAAAATACAAGAAAAATGAGGAAATCCTGCGTTATATGGATAGACTGCATCGGAAGTCGTGCGGGAAGATGGAGAGATCGGAACCGTTGATCGTATCGCGATCAACGGTTGGGAGCAAATTGAACAGTCAACGGGGAAAAAGGTGGACTGTACAACGGAATCGGGAGAACAAATGAGAGCCGTCGATCCGCGGAGATCGACGGTGGGGATCGGCTCTTGAATGCGCCGGGGAATTTAATCGCGTTGGTGTCGGTTAAAGGTGAAATGAAAAGGCGATCAGTGAACGCTCAGCGAGGCCCGCATCCGACTTGGGATAAACTCGGGCCGCGGGCCAGACGAGCTTAACGCGCGAGAAAGACACACTATCGTTTTGGGGTGAGGTGGAGAACACGTGTCGGCCAGCCGTGTGATCGCCGCCCAGGAATACCACCCTCCCACGAAAGGTGGTGCGTGCCTGCACCGTGGAACGGGAAAATGCAGTTGCAAAATGGAACAGAGGAGGGATGATTTCAGACCGTTGATCCACATCACCATGAGTTTTAATAATGATGTGATTTTCGTTAAAAATAAAATAAACCCACTTCGCATTTTAAGGTATGTTTCTATGCTTTTCTGGAGAAATTATTCAGAACTTTAAGCCCATGATTTCAGCTCATGCCCTGCTACTGGGCACAGGAGGAAGAATTAAAAGGCTTAGTCTAGGGTTAATCTCCCGACCACAGAAACCAGATGTTTTCTATGGTTTTTGAATGATTTTTGCAAAAGGAGAAAGGTTCCGATAGGTCAAAGAGTGAGTCTTTAACCTTAGGAAATGAGATTAATGGAGGAATAAGGAATATAAAAGGGTTTGATGGGGTTTTTATGGATGAAAGGAGACTTGAAGAAATGAGGGAAAGATGGAAGAAGGGGAGAGGAAAAAGGAGGAGGATGCAGCAATATTCGATTAGGATTTTCATGGAACATCAGAGGCAGAGAGGAGGAAGAGTATGTAGAACCAACCAGTAGTTTAGAATCTTACCAACAGACTTCAAGTACCAACAATTTTAGGCCTGAATTTGTTTCTTGAAGGCTGCAAAGAAAATTTAGCCACCAGCTGATATGATTGAAAAATATAGGTGGCTAACAGTGGCTCCACTTGGGGATGGTGTCTTCTTGAAGACATCAAGAATTCAGACTTGATTTCTCTGGGATGCTGACTGGTATCTGGCCCATCACTTGCTCTTGCTTTTCCTTTGGAAAAAAATCATGTCAGTTATGAAAGAGAGATTAATTTCATCAATACAACTTCTACCTACCCCAATCCTACTGATCTAACATTTTTTCTTCATTAGAGTGCACTTGGATTGGCAAACTCCTTACATGACATTTTATTCTTTTTGAAAACAGGAAATCTAATCTACTTCTACTCCTTATTTCTCCCTGAACTCAGATTAAACAGTTGAGCTCAGATATTCCTCTACCTATTCTACTGTTTGTTGGGATTAAACAGTCCAACAAACTTTCATTCTCTAAATTCTACAACAGAAATTCAAAAATAGCCAAGTCAAGATTGAGCGGTTTGACTTGCTATGATCTATGGCATAAAGACAAGCTGCACATAGATTATTATTTGCAGAAAAATTTAAATCAAAACAGAAGGCTTAAGATCTAAAAATTTTCTCATTATGGCCTTTTCTCATATTTACAGCTCTGTTTTTTCTTTTCAGTGAGCAATCTTTGCTTCTCTTCTGGTTCAAGTTTTGAGCGAATTAGAACCAGGTATTTTCTCTTTGACTCAGAAATTGGTGTAGTTTGGAGTCATTTCTTTGGAAACTTTGGTTCAGATTTTGAGTTTGTTCGAACCTTCATTTCTACCCTAATCTGTCTACTGATAAGCCAAGATTGAACAGTTTGGCAAATCAAATTTGCTACCCTATCAGCAGAAAATTGAAAGCTAATTAGTCAAGATTAAACAGTTTGACAAATCAAATTTGCTACCCTATCAGCAGAAAATTGAAAGCTAATTAGTCAAGATTAAACAGTTCGACCAATTAGAAGTGTGTTTCAAGGAGTGGCATTTAAGCTTGCACACTTTCAGATTCATTTCTCTTTTTTGGCATGGGGCCTTGCCTTTCTTGTTTTTCATTTCTGCCCTCTTTTCTTTCTTTCTTTGTTTTTGTATTTTTTGATTTTTCACAACTTTAAATGCAGTGGTGGATGGAGTATTTACAGTGGAAAAAGGTGAAAAGGCTTCAAAACACAGAATAGCTTAAGAAAGGTAATGTTTAAGCATCCTGCCATTGACAGGACCCCCAAACAATTCTGTTCCATTCAGCTCTTGTAAGAAAAATGCATTGTTTCCAGCAACTGAATGAATGGAGTAAGGGCCAAGCCACAGATTGTCAAATTTACCATGCTTTCCCTTGTCTTCCCTCTTTGAGTCCCACTTTAAGACTTTTTCCCCAATTTTGAAATTGCTGGCTTTTGTTCTTGTGTCAAATATCTTCTTGATATTGTCTCGCTTCTGTAATGCTTTGTTGTAAACTTCCTCCCTGGTTTGCTGAAGATGAATGGTCTGATTTATTCTTCTGATTATGTCATTCTCTTCAGTCTGCAAATCTTGAATTAACTTCATAACTGGTACACCAAGGCTGTTAGGAAAAATTGCATCTGTACCATACACAAGCTGGAAGGGTGACATACCAATAGATTTCTTCAAAGTTAATCTATCAGCCCAAAGTGCATGAACTAGCTTTGTGTGCCAAGACTTCTTGTTGCCTTCCAACAGTTTCTTTATTATGTTCACCAAGCTTTTGTTGGAAGACTCTGCAAGTCCATTACCTTGAGGGTAATAGGCTGTGGAGTGCCCCAATGCTATCTGGTATTTATGACAGAATTCTACCATTCTCTTAGAACCAAATGCTGCTGCATTATCTGTAATGATCTTAGTAGGACAGCCAAATCTGGAAAGGATATTGGTTTCTATGAATTTAATGATAACTGAATCATTGGCCTGTCTACAAGGAATGGCTTCTATCCACTTAGTGAAGTAGTCTGTGGCAGTAAGGATCCACCTGTTGAGGTGAGATGTGGGTGATTTTCCATGAAGTTGAGTTCTGCATCATGGAAAAGGGGTCACAGTGAATTGGATGCAGAGGAAGGGGTAGTAATTTTCTCTTGCCCTCGAACAATTTCCATTTATGGGAAGTGGTTGTCATTTTGTGTATATCAGGGAAAAGAGTAGGCCAATAGAAGCCAGCCCTCAGAATTTTGTTGGCTGTTGACTTCCAGTACAAATGGCCTCCACACTCTCCTTCATGAAATTCCTGCTTAATCTTTTCTGCATCAAACTCAGGCAAAAATTTAAGCAATATACCACTAGCATTTTTCCACTAAAGACATTTATCAATAATGCAATAGTTTACAAATTTTTAACTTTAGGAATTCGCTTTGTTTGACAACCAGGAGGTGTTTGAATCAAGCAAACATAAACAATATCAAAGATATCAAGAGAATTTAAATGATCTTCAACAATGGGAGTTGAGAATTCTTCTTGGTCATCCAAAGCATTGATCATATTAATATCAAGAACTTCACAATTTGATTCGGCCATTAGCCTAGCTAGACCCTGACCTTTGATGAGCTTAGTGGGTTTAATCTCTAAATCATATTCAAGAATAACAGCAATCCACTTACCTCTCTTACCATCTGGATCGTGGGTTAGAATGTCTTTTATAACCGAATTGGGGACAAAGGCAATGATATGTGAGTGAAGGATGTATACCCTGAAGTCTTTTAAAGTTTTTACCAAAGAAAAAGCCTGTTTTTCCATAATGTTATACCTCAAAGGGGACGCCCCCAATGCTCTCACAAAGAATGCAATAGGTTGCTCTTGTCCCTGTGGATTTTTCTGTAAAAGGACAGCAGCTATAGTATGTTCTGATGCAAATGAGAAGATATAAAAATCTTTTGAAAAATCAGGGATTATGAGAACTGGTGTTTTGGTTAACACTCGTTTCACCAGCTCAAAGGATGTCTTTGCTTCCAAGGTCCATTTTATCCCTTGCTCCTTCTTCATCATGTTTGTGATATTTCTAAGGAGCTCAGCTAGGTTAGGGATGAACCTTCTCAAAAAGTTTATCTTTCCAATGAAAGACTGCAACTCTTTGATATTTCGAGGATGAGAGATTTGCAATATAGCCTCAATCCTCTTTGGATCTATCTTTATACCTTCTTCTGAAATAATGTGTCCAAGAAGCTTACCTTCTTGGAGACCAAATAGTGTCTTCTTAGGGTTCAAAGATATTCCAAACCTTCTGCACTTCTCGAAAACCTTTCTCAAATGTTCTAAGTGTTCTTCATCCGTTTTTGAAAACACAGTTACATCATCAAGATAGATAATGATGAAGAAGCCCAATTCTTCCGAGAATGCTATGTCCATGGCTCTCTGAAAGGTTGCTCCAGCATTCATTAAACCAAAAGGCATTTTCACATACATGAAAGTGCCCCAAGGTGTAGTAAAAGCCGTCTTTAATTGATCATCAGGGTGGACTAGGACTTGGTTATACCCTGAATAGCCATCCAGCAAAGAAATTCTTTTAGACCCTACCACCCTTTGCAAAATATGATCCATCTTGGGCAAAGGGTAGTTGTCCTTTAATGAAGCTTTGTTTAAATTCCTGAAGTCTATACAAAGCCCGATTTCTCCAGTCTTTTTCCTAACTGACACTAGATTAGATACCCACTCAGAATATCTAATAGGGACAATAATGCCAGCATCATGCATCTTCATAATTTCCTTCTTAACCAATGGCAGCTGGACAGGGTTGATTCTGCGCAGTTTTTGTTTGAATGGTTTTTGGTTTTCTTTAAGAGGGATTTTGTGCTGTATTATTTCAGTGTCATAGGATTTAAGATCTTCGTAACTCCATGCAAACACATCAGAAAATTCTTTAAACAGCTCTAAGTATTTGAGTTTAATGTGATCTGGCAGAGTTTTAGACAGTTTGATCAATCTCGGTTTTTCCTCACTGCCTATATTACATTCCTCCACCTCAGTTTCCACAGGTTCCAGTCTTGGTTTGTTGGCCACATCATCAAAATCAAACAGTTCTTCCAGAGGGGCCAAACCCTTGGGCAGATTATCACTGCTAGAATGCAGAGTTTCCATTTCTTCTATTTCAGGTTTCGAACTTAACTCTGTTTGGTGTGTGGATGTGATGGTCTGAAGGTTTATATCTACCAGCTGTGGAGATGGTTCTTCTTCACCAAGAAAATTTTCTTCACTGCAGTCTGTATCATAGTCTGAATCTGAACTACGGGGTTCAAACTCATTTCTGAATTGCATGAAGTCTTCTATTTGTTTATCTCCATCAAATACCTGCCAATATTTCTTGTTATCTGGGATAGTTGGTCTGAATTTTATCTGAGAGGTGTCATCATACAGCATTGGGCAGGTTCTAGCAGCAAAAGCTAAATTGTGGGCTGCAATGTTTCTTTTTCTTGGGACAAAAGATAAGGTGTACTCCTCAAATGTTTTCAAAAGATCAATGACATCATTCCTGTAGGCCCTAAGTCTGGGGTGATTTGCATTATACTCCCCATTGACTTGCCTAATGATTAATTCAGAATCCCCATAAACGTTGATTCTCTTGGCACCTAATTTGTTCAAAAGATGCAAGCCTAAGAGAAGGGATTCATATTCTGCTATGTTGTTGGAACACTGAAAGTTTAATTTGCATGAGATACATTCTGTATGATTATTTTCAGTGTTAGTGATCCAGACACCTGCACCAGCATTTGTTTTGGTGCATGACCCATCAAAATACATAGTCCAGAGAGGCAGATTTCCAGTTTGGTGAATGGACTTCGTATTATTTGATTCCTCAAGTTCTTCATTGGGTTGAGGACTGTCCTTCTGACTGCTGAATTTTAAGTTCAGAGGATTCATGACTTGCAGTTCGAGACTTGTGTTAAGTTTTCTAAGATCTTCAGACACAATAGAGTGTTCCGGCACTTCAGCGTTGTGTTCCTCCTCTTTTATTTCAACCATCGATTCTACTGAAACAATTTGTTCTGTGAGTGTTTCATTATTGAACATGATAAAAGAATCAAGGCTCGTGTTTATAGCATAGAGAGGGGAGTTTTGAGGCCGGTCTTGACTTGTTACTGTGTACTGCATGTGGGATTCCCTGTAAAGTCTTCTAGTCTGATTAAAAACAGGGATAGTCGCGTAAGTCATATCCATCTGCATGGTTCCCTGCAGCTTAGCCCCCCAAGATCGTGATAAAAGAATTCCATACTTTGGGGGGACATCAGCCACAACAACATCCATGACTAAAAATTTGGCTGGAATTTGGGCTAGATTAACACAGAGATCTTTAATCAATCTTAGACACTTAACTCTACTTGAGTCAAAGGAGTACAGGTCTTTGTAAGGTCTGGTAATTTCAAGGCCCAGGCCTTCCATTACAGCTTTTGGCATTAAATTATGGGAAGCGCCTGAGTCATGCATAGCATTATGCTGAATTTTGTCATGAATGTTTAGGCTTACATAAAAGGGAGGGACAGGACCTTCTTGGAACTTTCCTTCAATCTTTGGACCAAAAATAAGCTCTGGTTGGTCATCACTAAGATTGAGAGTATCTTCGTTATCTTCTAAGTTTAAAGCCTTCAAAATTTTGGACCTATATACATGTTGGGCAGCTAACTCAGTCAGAGGAACAGAGATTTTAATTTTTGAGATTTCCTGCTCTAGGTTAAAAAGGTTTTGATTCTTTAAAGCATTGACCTCAACCTTGTTTGCTGCCATTTTATCAGCAATAACAGCTTGATGATTTGGTTTATCTACAGTTGAAACCGTTTTTTTCGCAGGAGTACTAACCGATGTGCTAGTACTACTAATGTTTGCACTCTGTTTTTCGATGTTTTGAGTGTCTTTCTCTTTATCATTACCAGAATCATCAGCCACCGTTTTGTCCTTTTGTTTGATTGTTTTAGACTTGGTTGCAGTGCTGTTTTGAGAAGGTTTGTCAGAGGTTTTATTGTTGGGGGCTTGTTGATTAGATCTACTTCTGAGTTCATATTCCCTTAAAGGCTCTATGACAGCGTTTTCCATATTTTGATAGCTATTCCGATTATCATCTCTTCTGTCATCATAAGGCATATACAGACCTTGTTTTTCATCATAATGAACCTCAAAGTCATCATCATCTACCCTAAATAAGTTTATATCATCTTCCTCTGTTATTTGATCTGTTTGTTCAACCTCACTTAAAAAGTTCTGATGAAAGGGAGGAATGACCTGCAGATCATCTTCCCTGGGTCTGTTCGGAGGCTGATTTCTTCTAAGATTTTGATTCTGGTTTTGGTTTCTATTTTGAGGAGCGTTCTGATTTAGACTTGCTTGTGCTCTTTCTAGAATGCTCATTTTCTTCATCATTTCTTCCATCATTCTTTCCATCTTTGAGCTTGAAGTAGAAGGGGTGGATTCCTCTCTAAAAGATACTCTCTTTTCAGCTTTCACCCTTGCTCTCTTCTCCATGAGGTTTACCTCCACAGAAAGAGCACCTCTTTGCATATCTTCAAGGGTTGCAAAGAATCTTTCTCTGAGTGAATATGTCATGTCTGGATCAAACCCTTCAGGGAATTTGTTTAAAGCTGATCCCTGAGGAGGTTTCAGTTCAGGGGAAAGTGCATTATACACACTGTTGAATCTAGTACAATAAGCTTGTACACTTTCCCCAGGGTTCCTATGGAGATTGTTATAGTCAGCAAGGACTTGGAGAGGGTTTTTCCTTACTTCCCATTTGTTTAAAAATGTTTGATGGAAGGCTTGAAGGTCATTAATACTATGGGGGGTTAAACCTTTAAACCATTTTCTCACATCTCCCCCCAAACTTTGAGCAAACAATCTGATTTTGACAGATTCATTATCAATTTCATTTCTGTCAAAGTAGTCATTCATCTTATCCACATGTTGAGATGCTGTTATGGTATTATTAGCATCATATAATGGAATTTTGGACTGATAATCTTGTGGAAGATTGAATAATGGTACAGGAAGGACTAAGGGAGCATACCATGCTGCCATGATATGTGGTGGGGGTGGATTTACAAGAGGATGTGTGGGTTGAAGTGGAGTGGTTTGAACAGTGGATGAAGGATGAACAGAAGTGGATGGAACAGCAGTATATCTCTGAGCTGACCTTGGATGAGAGACACCTAGATTATGTAAGAAGTGTAAATCGGGAGGTGTTGATTCTCTATTCCCAAGAGTCTCGCTGGTTTCGGGAGATGAAAGGGTAGGCTCAGAATCTAACTGATCTAAATCACCAAATGACCTAGTTCTGAATGGGTTTAATAAGTCAATTTGTGATTCATGAAAAGCTGAAAGGTTTTCAGGGACTGAATTGGCTCTTAGGGGTGGTCTGAAGATAGTTGAGGATTGTATCCTAGGAGACTTCCTAAGAATTCTTTCTGGGTTATCAACTATTTCAGGAGGATCTGGGTCAGGATGGGCTCTAGTGTGAATCTTTTTAGGAGCCACAATGTTTATATGTTTAGACCCACCTAAACAAGAGAAGTTCAACCAGATATGACAATCTTTAGACGGTTAACTAATCTGTTTTCTCAATTCGAATCCTGCAGTCCTCTAACTGAATTTTGAATGATTTTATAATGATAAGGGTTCTTCCCAGTGGAGTCTTAAGGTCTGTTCAGGATGGTGGAGTCGCCAGGTGGAAGGTTCAAAGTATTTTCCAAGGAGTACACTGTCCACCACAGTGTTTATGAAACATTTCTTTTCAGAGATATCTTGAAACACAACCAACTCTAACCAGAGATTGACTGGGAGGGAATTCACCAGATATGTCACCCCCAAAAGAGGATGAGATCCAGAGGCTACCTGGCCCTTTCCAGACTCTGTCTAAGAGTATAGGGTAAAACACATCAAAGACGTATGTAAGATATCAAAACTAGTGTTTTACTGCCAATCTGACATGTTTTTTGGTATTTTCTGAATTGTTTATATTTTTGGTTTAAAAGAATGTCCTAGATTTGCCTCAAAACTTAGCTACGGTTATGAAACAAAGACAGTCTATCCTCGTGGCTAAGCTATCTGATTTTCCAAGGTTAGATAAAAACCTAAAAGAATCCTAGGATTGACCTAGTTTGTCACTGATTCAATTGATCTCCATCTTAATTACCATTTTCTTGGTAGTGCTTGAAAAAGCTGCTTATGACTCTCAAAATGTTATGAAGATTCCGGGTAAGGGTCCCCAGCGGAGTCGCCAGAAATGTTAGGTTCTGGTGGCTCAAGCTGGTTAATAAAGCAAGTGCTCCATGAACCCCAACGCAAGTTTCTTTATGAATAGATTCGAATGTAGAAGTTTCTGAGTTTTTCCCCAGCGGAGTCGCCAGAAATGTTAGGTCTCCGTAACAAGCAAGATTGGCAAAGTCCGATCACAGAGTTAACATCATTTCAACCAACTTTGGGATTCTAGGATCTAGCCCTCCTGAATCCGGAGAGGGATCTCTCCAATATGTACAAAGATGGATATTGTCTTTGAAATTTGGGGTGATGATATTAGGCTAGTTATGAAGGCCAAGGGTTTTGTTTGGTTTTCTTGGATGGTTGAACATAGTTGCTGTCTGAGGCGGAAAGATCTATATGCAAATAGGTTCAAAGGTGAGAAGTTGCAAGCAAGCAGAATAAGCTTTGATTCTAAAGAGAGATGATGGCAAGTTTTCAATCCATTGGGCTATGGAGTCATAATAGAATTTAATTGAAACATTCAGGTTCAAGAGTAATCTATGGGGCAAGTAATCTAGGCCTAAGGATCTCTTTAAAGTTTGATTTATGGAATGGGGTGATACAACAAGAAAGGGAATCAACAGATGCAGAACAAAGAGCAGCCCAGGATCTGGTAAGTACTTTGAAACTAGCCAGCCTTTGACCAGGCACTTAAGAAAAACATAGAAGCAAACTAGGATCTAGTAAGTACTTTGAAACTAGCCAGCCTTTGATACACTTCTAATAGAAAACAAATTAAAAACAAAGAGAAACTTGAAGGCAACCTTTGGAGCAGAAACTAGTGGGCAGGGCTCACCTTTTTCCTCATCTTAGTTCTTCTTTACTTAGTTACTCACAAGACAATCACCAAGATAACACAGAATGGCCCAAGATCTGATAAGTACTTTGAAACTAGTCAGCTTTTGACACATCCTAAGGGAAACAGACAAATAGTTGAGCAAACAAGAAAGGGACTCGGGGCTAACCTTTGATTTCCTCAATTCATTCCTTACACAACATATATGAAAGTAACATTTAAAAATAACATTCAGCAGTGACGAAAAGATGAGGGAACGCCAGCATCTCTGTGCTTAGACTGAATTAAATCATTTCTAAATAACACGATTAGAAGAAAACATTGGGATAAATATTTTTCAGCCAGAGAAGGTCACTGATATACAACAAACTCTAACACTGTTTAAACTGTTCTTTATAGTGGAAAATGAAACAAATTGAAAACAGAAATAAAATGACAAGTTACAGTGAGAATAACATCACCATCAGCATAGACCAGGATCCCATAAATCAGCTTGTATTGATTGCTTCAAACCAGTTACAATCTTCAAATCCAATGTTTTAATCCATCTCTTTTCACAATCTAACCTATCTGTTACAAGCAGAGCTCCAAGAGCCTATGAAACCACTATTTACAGTCAAGATTTTCCACTCAGAAACAGCTACAATGCTTCAGCAATTACATTGACAACCAACTAATCCAACCCCTCACTCATCCTCTTCTGGAGTATTTATAGAAGGATGAGGAGGTGAGATCTGATAAAAGATCTCAAACATAATTAATGTAGAATTAATGTCTTCCTGACCCCGTGAGGTTTGATGAAGAAAATCTACAGGTGTTACATTGCATTAATGTGTTTACACTGATGAAGTAAGCTCGAAGGGAGCTTATGTTGACCTTTGAGGCTCTACGTACTGTTAGGGTTACTCTGTAAACATTTTATCATTGAAATCCGGTGCAGTAATAACTTCTTTGGTTGTTCCGAGGCATAATATCTGATCTTGCTTAATAAATTCATCCTCTGATTGAGCTTTCTGAGGCAATAGGTGGCACTGTGGTGGTTGAGGAATCAACTCGCCTCAAAGTATGGCGGTGGGGGAAATTGTCTGATGAACACTTTTAGGTTTTTGCTTTAATCCGTGTTCTGAGCCGGGGATTAGGATTTTGAGAACTGTCTTAGCCGTAATCCCCACCAATTTATTCGTAAAACCGCTGCTCTGGTTCATTTTACCTTCAAAACCTGATACTCTTTCTCTGCTCTGACATCGCTGGCATTCTTCGAGCTTTACAGGGACGTGCGGCAACCAAAGCTCATGAAACTTTGTTGATATCATCGTTCTTCTCTGTATGATCGATTCCCTGGATTCATCGGAAGGACTGGAGTCGTCACTCTCATCCTTTAGATCTTCATAGAACATGAAGAAAAACCTTAAAAACCTGCAAAAAACAAGAAAAATGAGGAAATCCTGCGTTATATGGATAGACTGCATCGGAGGGCGTGCGAGAGAATGGAGAGATCGGGACCATTGATCGCATCACGATCAACGGTTGGGAGCAAATCGAACAGTCAACGGGGAGGAAGGTGGACTGTACAACGGAATCAGGAGAACAAATGAGAGCCGTCAATCCGCGGAGATCGACGGTGGGGATCGGCTCTTGAATGCGCCGGGGAAGATTTAACGGGCGGGCGAGTTCGTTAAAGGGTGAGCGGAAAAGGCGATCAGGGACCGTCGGATGGGAGGGCTCAGATCCGACGGTGGGGATAAATCCCGCTGCGGGGCCACAGGATGAGGTTTAACGCGCGGGAGAAAGACATGGCACGGCGGTTTTGGGGGTGAGGTGGAGAACACGTGTCGGCCAGCGTGTGGGATCGCTGGCCGACGGTATAAAACCGCTCCCGGACGAAAGGTGGTCGGGCACAAAACCGGTGGAAATGGAAAACAGCGCGGCGAAGCGGGGTCCACCAGATGAGGGATACACTCCGCACCGTTGATCTGTGGGACAGATCGACGGCGGAGTTTTAATATGATTTTCTTTGGTGGAAAAATAAAATAAACCCGACTTTGCGTTTTACAAAGGTTTTCGATGTTTTTCGGGTGATAAATTATTCCAAGAATTTAAGCGCCCTGCGGACTTAGCTCGCGGTTCCGGCGTCGGGGCATATGGAGGAAGGAACGGAAAGGGGCTTAGCCTGAGGGGCTAACACCTAACGCATAGAAACGTATGTTTTTCTATGGTTTTTGAATGATTTTTGCAAAAGGAGAAAGGTTCCGATAGGTCAAAGAGTGAGTCTTTAACCTTAGGAAATGAGATTAATGGAGGAATAAGGAATATAAAATGGTTTGATGGAGTTTTTATGGATGAAAGGAGAGTTGAAGAAACGAAGGAAGGGTGGAAGAAGGGGAGAGGAAAAAGGAGGAGGATGAAGCAATATTTGATTAGGATTTTCATGCAACATCAGAGGCAGAGAGGATAAAGGGTGTTGGGAAATTTATTTGAACAAATTGCTGCATTAAATTATCGACCAGGGAAACTCGTGAGCTTGTGATGGATCAGAGGCAGAGAGGAGGAAGAGTATGTAGAACCAATCAAAAGAGTTTAGAATCTACCATGTCGTACTTCAAGTATCAACAATTTTAGGCCTGAATTTGTTTTCAAGGCTATTAAGAAAATTTAGCCACCAACTGATATAATTGAAAAATATAGGTGGCTAACAAAGGGCTCCACTTCGGGATGGTGCCTTCCAAGGCATCAAGAATCTCGACTTGGATTGGATGCTGACCGGTGTCTGACCCATCACTTGTTCTTCTTGCTTTTCTTCCGGACAAAATAATGTCAGCCATGAAAGAGAGATTAATTTCATCAATACGCTCTTCTACCTACCCCAATCCTACTGATCTAACATTTTTCTTCATCAGAGTGCACTTGGATTGGCAAACTCTTTACACAGCATTTTATTCTTTTGAAAGCAAGAAATCTAATCTACTTCTACTCCTTATTTCTCCTTGAACTCAGATTAAACAGTTGAGCTCAGATATTCCTCTACCTATTCTACTGTTTGTTGGGATTAAACAGTCCAACAAAATTTTATTCACTAAATTCTACAGTGGAAATTTAAAAATAGCCAAGTCAAGATTGAGTTGTTTGACTTGCTATGATCTATGGCATAAAGACAAGCTGCACATAGATTATTATTTGCAGAAAAATTTAAATCAAAACAGAAGGCTTAAGATCTGAAAATTTTCTCATTATGGCCTTCTCTCATGTTCACAGCTCTGCTTTTTCTTTTCAGTGGGCTGTCTTTGCTTCTCTTCTGGTTCAAGTTTTGAGCGAATTAGAACCAGGTCTTTTCTCTTTCACTCAGCAATTGGAGTAGTTTTGAATCAGTTTTTGGAAACTTTGGTTCATATTTTGAGTTTGTTTGAAACTTCATTTCTACCCTAATCTATCTACTGATAAGCCAAGATTGAACAGTTTGGCAAATGAAATTTACTACCCTATCAGCAGAAAATTGAAAGCTAATTAGTCAAGTTTAAACAGTTTGACCAATTAGAAGTGTGTTTCAAGGAGTGGCATTTAAGCTTGCACACTTTCCGATCCATTTCTCTTTTTTGGCATGGGGCCTTGCCTTTCTTGTTTTTCATTCCTGCCCTCTTTTCATTTTTTTTCTTTGTTTTTGTATTTTTTGATTTTTCATAACTTTAAATGCAATGATGGATGAAGTATTTACAATGGAAAAGGTGAAAAGGCTTCAGAACATGAAATAATTTTTAAGAAAGATAATGCTTAAGCATCCTGCCATTGACAGGACCCCCAAACAATTCTGTTCCATTCAGTTCTTGTAAGAAAAATGCATTGTTTCCAGCAATTGAATGAATGGAGTAAGGGCCAAGCCACAGATTTTCAAATTTACCATGCTTTCCCTTGTCTTCCCTCTTTGAGTCCCACTTTAAGACTTTATCCCCAATTTTGAAATTGCTGGCCTTTGTTCTTCTGTCAAATATCTTCTTGATATTGTCTTGTTTCTGTAATTCTTTGTTGTACACTTCCTCTCTGGTTTGCTGAAGATGAATGGTCTGGTTTATTCTTCTGATTATGTCATCCTCTTCAGTTTGGAGTTCTTGAATTATCTTCATAACTGGTACACCGAGACTGTTAGGAAAAATTGCCTCTGTACCATACAGAAGCTGGAAGGGTGACATACCAATGGATTTCTTCAATGTTAATCTGTCGGCCCAAAGTGCATGAATCAGCTTTGTGTGCCAAGACTTCTTGTTAACTTCCAACAGTTTCTTTATTATGTTCACTAAGCTTTTGTTGGAAGACTCTGCAAGTCCATTACCTTGAGGGTAATAGGCAGTGGAGTGCGCCAATACTATCTGGTATTTATGACAGAATTCTACCATTCTCTTTGATCCAAATGCTGCTGCATTATCTGTAATGATCTTGGTAGGACAGCCAAATCTCGAGAGGATGTTGGTTTCTATGAATTTGATGATAACCGAATCATTGGCCTGCCTACATGGAATGGCTTCTATCCACTTAGTGAAGTAGTCTGTGGCAGTAAGAATCCACCTGTGTTGTGCAGAGGATGGTGGGTGGATTTCTCCTATGAAGTCAAGTCCCCATTGTTGAAAAGGGGCTTCAACAGTAATTGGATGCAAAGAGGGAAGGGGTAGCAATTTTCTCTTGCCCTCGAACAATTGGCATTTATGGCAAGTGGTTGTCAGCTTATGTACATCGTGAAAAAGAGAAATAAATAGAAACCAGCCCTCAAAATTTTGTTGGTTGTTGACTTCCAGTACAAATGGCCTCCACACTCTCCTTCATGGAATTCCTGCTTAATCTTTTCTTCATCAAACTTAGGCAAACATTTAAGCAATATACCACTTGCATTTTTCCAATAAAGACATTTATCAATAATGCAATAGTTTACAACTTTTAACTTTAGGAATCTTGCCTTTGTTTTGGATAAACCAGGAGGTGTATTCAGATTAAATAAAACATAAACAATATCAGCATACCAAGGAGAATTCGCAAAATGATCTTCAACAATGGGAGTTGAGAATTCTTCTTGGTTATCCAAAGCATCAATCATATTAATATCAAGAAGTTCACAATTTGATTCAGCCATTAATTTAGCTAGACCTTGACCTTTGATGAGCATTTATCAATCATGCAATAGTTTATAGCTTTTAACTTGAGGAATCTTGCCTTTGTTTTTGATAAACCAGGAGGTGTATTGAGATTAAGCAAAACATAAACAATATCAGTATACCAAGGAGAATTCACAAAATGATCTTCAACAACGGGAGTTGAGAATTCTTCTTGGTTATCCAAAGCATTGATCATATTAATATCAAGAACTTCACAATTTGATTCAGCCATTAATCTATCTAGACCTTGGCCTTTAATGAGCTTAGTGGGTTTTATCTCTAAATCATATTCAAGAATAACAGCAATCCACTTACCTCTTTTACCATCTGGATCCTGGGTTAGAATGTCTTTTACAACCGAATTTGGGACAAAGGCAATGATGTGTGAGTGAAGGATGTATACTCTGAAGTCTTTCAAAGCCTTTACCAAAGCAAAAGCCTATTTTTCCATAATGTTATACCTCAAAGGGGCATCCCTCAATGCCTTGCTAAAGAATGCAATGGGCTGCTCTTGTCCTTGTGGATTTTTCTGTAAAAGGACAGCAGCTATGGTATGTTCTGATGCAAATGAGAAGATATAAAAATCCTTTGAAAAATCAGGGCTTATGAGAACCGGCGTCTTGGTTGACGCTTGTTTCACCAGTTCAAAGGATGTCTTTGCTTCTAAGGTCCACTTTATCCCTTGCTCCTTTTTCAACATGTTTGTGATATTCCTAAGGAGCTCAACCAAGTTGGGGATGAACCTTCTCAAAAAGTTTATCTTCCCAATGAAAGATTGCAACTCTTTGATGTTTCGAGGATGAGAGATTTGCAATATGGCCTCAATCCTCATGGGATCAATCTTTATGCCCTCTTCTGAAATGATGTGTCCAAGAAGTTTACCTTCTTGGAGGCCAAATAAAGTCTTCTTAGGGTTCAAAGATATCCCAAACTTCTTGCACTTCTCGAAAACTTTCCTTAAATGTTCTAAGTGTTCTTCATCTGTTTTTGAAAATATAGTTACGTCATCAAGATAGATAATGATGAAGAAACCCAATTCTTCCGAGAATGCTATGTCCATGGCTCTCTGAAAGGTTGCTCCAGCATTCATTAGACCAAAAGGAATTTTCACATACATGAAAGTGCCCCAGGGTGTAGTAAAAGCTGTCTTTAATTGATCATCAGGGTGGACTAAGACTTGATTATACACTGAATAGCCATCTAGCAAAGAAATTCTTTTAGACCTAACCACCCTTTGCAAAATATGATCCATCTTGGGCAAAGGGTAATTGTCTTTTAATGAAGCTTTGTTTAAATTTCTGAAGTCTATACACAGCCTGATTTCTCCAGTTTTTTTCCTAACAGACACCAGATTAGATACCCACTCAGAATATCTAATAGGGACAATAATACCAGCATTGTGCATCTTCATGATTTCCTTCTTGACCAATGGCAACTGGACAGGGTTTATTCTACGCAGTTTTTGTTTGAATGGTTTTTGGTTTTCTCTAAGAGGGATTTTGTGCTGTATTATTTCAGTGTCATAGGACTTAAGATCTTCATAACTCCACGCAAAAACATCAGAAAATTCTTTGAACAACTCTAAGTATTTGAGTTTAATATGAGCTGGCAAAGTTTTGGACAGTTTAATCATTTTCAGTTTTTCCTCACTGCCTATATTACATTCCTCTACTTCAGTTTCTACAGGTTCCAGTTTAGGTTTATTGGCCACATCATTAAAATCAAACAGTTTTTCTAGAGGGGCCAAACCCTTGGGCAAACTATCATCCTTAGAATGCAGAGTTTCCAATTCCTCAGTTTCAGATTTTGCACTTAATTCTGTTTGGTCTCTAAGTTTGATAGTCTGAAGGTTAATGTCTATAAGCTCTGGAGATGGTTCTTCTTCACCAAGAAAATTTTCTTCACTGCAGTCTGTATCATCATCTGAATCTGAACTATGGAGTTCAAACTCATTTCTGAATTGCATGAAGTCTTCTATTTGTTTATCTCCATCAAACACCTGCCAATATTTCTTGTTATCCGGGACAGCTGGTCTGAATTTTATCTGAGAGGTGTCATCATACAGTATTGGGCAGGTTCTAGCAGCAAAGGCTAAATTGTGGCCTGCAATATTTCTTTTCCTTGGGACAAAAGTTAGGTTGGACTCCTCAAATGTTTTTAAAAGATCCATAACATCATTCCTGTAGGCCCTAAGTCTAGGGTGCTTTGCATTATACTCCCCACTAGCTTGCCTAATGATTAATTCAGAATCCCCATATACATTGATTCTCTTGGCACCTAACTTTTTCATGAGATGCAAGCCTAAGAGAAGGGATTCATATTCTTCTATGTTGTTGGAACACTGAAAGTTTAATTTACATGAGATGCATTCTGTCTGATTGTTTTCAGTGTTAGTAATCCAGACACCTGCACCAGCATTTGTTCTGGTGCATGACCCATCAAAATACATAGTCTAGAGAGGAACATTTTCATTTTGGTGAATGGGCTTTGTATGATTTGATTCCTCAAGTTTTTCATCGGGTTGAGGATTGTCTTTCTGTCTGTCAAGTTTTAAGTTCGAAGGATGGATGACTTGCAGTTCAAGATCTGTATTTGGTTTGCTAGGATTTTCAGATGCAATAGACTATTTCTGCAGTTTAACGTCATTTTCCTCTTCCTTCGTCTCAGCCATTGATTCTGTTGAAATGATTTGTTTTGTAAGGGTTTCATCATTAAACATGATAAAAGAATCAAGGCTTGTGTTTATAGCATAGAGAGAGGAGTTTTGAGGCTGATCTTGACTTGTCACTGTGTACTGCATGTGGGATTCCCTGTAAAGTCTTCTAGTCTGATTAAAAATAGGGATAGTCGCATAGGTCATGTCCATTTGCATGGTTCCCTGTAACTTAGCCCCCCAAGATCTTGACAAAAGCATTCCATACTTTGGGGGTACGTCAGCCACAACAACATCCATGATTAAACATTTGGCTGGAATTTGGGCTAAGTTAACACAGAGATCTTTTATCAATCCTAGACATTTAACTCTGCTTGAGTCAAAGGAGTACAAATCTTTGTGGGGTCTGGTAATTTCAAGACCCAGGCTTTCCATTACAGCTTTTGGCATTAAATTATGGGAAGCACCCGAGTCATGCATAGCATTGTGCAGAATTTTGTCATGAATGTTTAAGCTTACGTAAAAGGGAGGAACAGGACCCTCTTGGAACTTTCCTTCAATCTTTGGACCAAAAATAAGCTCTGGTTGGTCATCATTAAGATTGAGTGTATCTTCTTTTGTTTCTAAGTTCAAAGCCTTCAAAATTTTGGACCTATATACATGTTGGGCAGCTAACTCAGTCAAAGGAACAGAGATTTTGATCTTTGAGATTTCCTGTTCCAGGCTGAAAAGGTTTTGATTCTTTAAAGCATTGATTTCAGCCTTGTTTACTGCCACTTTATCAGCAATAACAGCTTGCTGATTTGGTTTATCTACAGTTGAAACAATTGTTTTACCAGGAGTACTAACCGGGGTGTTAGTACTGCTAACGTTTGCACTCTGTTTTTCAATATTTTGAGGGCCTTTTTCTTTACCATTACCAGAATTAACAGCCACTATTTTGTCTTTTTGTTTGATTGTTTTAGACTTGGTTGCAGTGCTGTTTTGAGAAGGTTTGTCAGAGGTTTCATTGTTGGGGGTTTGTTGACTAGATCTACTTCTGAGTTCATATTCCCTTGAAGGCTCTATGACAACGTTTTCCATGTTTTGATAATAATCCTCATTATCATTTCTTTTGTCATCGTAAGGTGTATAAAGACCTTGTTTTTTATCATAATGAATCTCGAAGTCATCATCATCTACCCCAAATAAGTTTATATCATCTTCCTCTGTTGTATGATCTGTTTGTTCAACCTCACTTAAAAAGTTTTGATGAAAGGGCGGAATGATCTGCTGATCATCTTCCCTGGGTCTATTTGGAGGCTGATTTCTTCTAATATTCTGATTCTGGTTTTGGTTTCTGTTTTGAGGAGCGTTCTGATTTAGACTTGCTTGCGCTCTCTCTAGAATGCTCATTTTCTTCA
This sequence comes from Pinus albicaulis, assembly GCA_034641835.2. Classification (NCBI taxonomy): domain Eukaryota; kingdom Viridiplantae; phylum Streptophyta; class Pinopsida; order Pinales; family Pinaceae; genus Pinus; species Pinus albicaulis. The sequence continues at coordinate 852,221,332 of CM076583.1, forward strand.
TAATTTCTTCCATCATTCTTTCTATCTTTGAGCTTGAAGTGGAAGGGGTGGATTCCTCTCTAAAAGATACTCTCTTTTCAGCTTTCATCCTTGCTCTCTTCTCCATAAGGTTGACTTCCACAGAAAGAGCACCTCTTTGCATATCTTCAAGGGTTGCAAAAACTCTTTCTCTGAGTGAATATGTCATGTCAGGATCAAACCCTTCAAGAAATTTGTTTAAAGCTGAGCCCTGAGGAGGTTTTAGTTCAGGGGAAAGTGCATTATACACGCTGTTAAATCTGGTACAATAAGCTTGTACACTTTCCCCAGGATTCCTATGGAGATTTTTATAGTCGGCAAGGACTTGGAGAGGATTCTTCCTCACTTCCCATTTGTTTAAGAATGTTTGATGGAAGCCTTGGAGATCATTAATACTGTGGGGTGTTAAACTTTTAAACCATTTTCTCGCTTCTTCCCCCAAACTTTGAGCAAATAGTCTAAGTTTGACAGAATCATCATCAATTTCATTTCTGTCAAAGTAGTCATTCATCTTGTCCACATGTTGAGATGCTGTTATAGTATTGCTAGCATCATATAATGGAATTTTGGACAGATAGTCCTGTGGAAGATTAACTAGTGGTACAGGAAGGACTAAGGGAGCATACCATGCAGCCATGATATGTAGTGGGGATAGATTTACAAGAGGAGGTGTGGGTTGAAATGGAGTGGTTTGAACAATGGGTGACGGATGGACAGAAGTGGATAGAACAACAGTAGATTTCTGGGCTAATCTTGGATGAGAGGCACCTAGATTATGTAAAAAATGTGAATCAGGAGGTGTGGATTCTCTATCCCCAAGGGGCTCACTTGTTTCAGGAGATGAAAGTGAAGGTTCAGAATCTAGCTGATTTCAATCGCCAAATGACCTAGTCCTGAATGGGTTCAATAAGTCAGTTCGTGATTTCTACAGAGCTAAAAGATTGTCAGGGGCCGAATTAGCTCTCAAGGGTGATCTGAAAACAGTTGACAATTGTATCTTAGGAGACTTCCTAAAGATTCTTTCCGGGTTATCAACTATCTCAGGTGGATCAGGGTCAGGATGGGCTCTAGTGTGAATCTTTTTAGGAGCCACAATATTTGTATGTTTAGACCCAATCAAACAGGAAAAGTTCAACCAGATATAACAATCTTTGGGAGGTTAACTAATCTGTCTTCGCAATTTGAATCCTGCAGCCTTGTAACCTGGTTTGAAGGATATTGTAAGGATGAGGGTTCTTCCCAGTGAAGTCTAAAGGTCTGCTCAGGATTGTGGAGTCGCCAGGTGGAAAGTCTAGAATGTTTTCAAAGGGGTACACTGTCCACCACAGTGTTTGTGAAACCTTCCTTTTCAAGGATATCTCAAAACATGACAAGCTCTAACCAGAGATTGACTGGGAGAGCATTCACCAGATATGTCACCTCTAAAAGAGGATGAGATCCGGAGGCTACCTAGCCCTTTCCAGACTCTGTCTAAGAGTATAGGGTAAAACACATCAAAGATATAAACAAGGTATCAAAAACTAGTGTTTTACTACCAATCTGAAATGTTTTTGGTATTTTCTGAATTGTTTTTATTTGTGGTTTAAAAGAATGTCCTAACTTTGCCTCAGAACTTAGCTACGGTTATGAAACAAAGACAGTCTATCCTTATGGCTAAGCCAGCTAATTTTCCAAGGTCAGATAAAAGCTTAAAAAGAATCGTAGGGTTGACCTAGTTTGTCACTGATTCAAACAAGTTTCATCTTAATTACCATTCCTGGGTAGTGCTTGAAAAGGCTGCTTTTACTCTCAAGGTTTTCTTGAATAAAGGGTTTTCTGAGGCCTCTTTATGAATAGATTTGAATGTAAAAGACTCTGAATTTTTCCCCTCAAATGAGTCGCCGTGAATGTTAGGTCTCGTAACAAGCAAGATTGGTAAAGTCCGATTACAGAGTTAACATCATTTCAACCAACTTTGGGATTCTAGGATCTAGCCCTCCTGAATCCGGAGAGGGATCTCTCCAATATGTACAAAGATGGATATTGTCTTTGAAGTTTAAGGTAATGATATTATGCTAGTTATGAAGGCCAAGGGTTTTGTGTGGTTTTATCGGATGGTGGAACATAATTGCTGTCTGAGGCGGAAAGATCTATATGCAAATAGGTTCAAAGGTGAGAAGTTGCAAGAAAAAGAATAAGCTTTGATCATGAAGAGAGATGTTGGCAAGTTTTCAATCCATTGGGCTATGGAGTCATAAGAGGATTTAATTGAAACATTCAGGTTCAAGAGTAATCTATGGGGCAAGTCATCTATGCCTAAGGATCTCTTCAAAGTTTGATTTATGGAATGAAATGATACAATAAGAGAGGGAAATAAAAAATGTAGAACAAAGAGCAGCCCAAGATCTGGTAAGTACTCTGAAACTATCCAGGCTTTGACCAGGCACTTAAGGAAAACATAGAGGCAAACTAGGATCTGATAAGTACTTTGAAACTATCCACTTTGATACACTTCTAATAGAATACATATAAAAACAAAGGGAAACTTGAAGGCAACCTTTGGAGTAGAAACTAGTGGGCTGGGCTCACCATATTCCCCTCCTAGCTCTTCTTTACTTAGTTACTTCCAAGGCAATCACAAAGATAACATAGAATGGCCTAAGATCTGATAAGTACTTCGAAACTAGTCAGCTTTGAACACATCCTAAGGGAAACAATAAAACAAGCTTGAGTAAACAAGAAAGGGACTCGGTGGCTAACCTTGATTTCCTCAATTCATCCTCACACAACATATATTGAAAGTAACATTTAAAAACAACATCCATATGCGACAAAAAGATGAGGGAACACTAGCACTTTCAGTACTTAGACCGAATTAAATAATTTCTAAATAACACAAAGTAGAAGAAAACATTGGGATAAATATTTTTTAAGCGCAGAAGGTTATCTGTGTGAGTAGATCCTAACACCGTTTAAAATATTCTTTATAGTGGAAAATGAAACAAATTGAAAACGAGTAAAGCAAAAATACAAGTTACAAGGAGAATAACATCACCATCAAAGCATAGACCAGGATCCCATAAATAAGCTTGTATTGATGCTTCAAAACCAGCTTACAATCTTCGGATCCAAATTGTTTTAATCCATCTCTCTTCACAACCCTAACCCATCCCATACAAGCAAAGCTTCAAGAGCCCATGAAACCACTATTTACGATACCAAGAGTTCCCACTAATTACATTACAATGCTTCAGCAATTTACATTAACAACCAAACAATCCAACCCCTCACTCATCTTCTCATCGAAGTATTTATAGAAGGATGAGGAGGTGAGATCTCGATGAAAAGATCTCGAATACAATTAATGCGAATTAATGTCTTCCCGGCCCTTGGAGGCTCGATGAAGAAATTATATAGGTGTTCCACCGCATTAATGTGTTTACACTTATGAAGTAAGCTCGGAGGGAGCTTTTGTTGACCTTTGAGGCTCTCCGCATCGTTAGGGGTTAATATGCAAACATTCTCGTCATTAAATCAGGGTGAAATAACTTCTTCGTACTGTTCCGAGGCATAATACCCGATCCTATTCAATAAATTCAGCCTCTCGTTTGAGCATTTTGAGGCAATAGGTGGCATTGCGGTGGTTGAGGAATCAATTTGCCTCAAAGTATGGCAGATGGAGGCAATATGTCCGATGAACACTTTTAGGTTTTCCTTTAATCGTGTTCGAGTCGGGGATTAGGCTTTTAATAACCGTCTTAGCCATAATCCCCGCCAATCTATCCACTAATCGCGCTTCCGGTTCATTGTTGTCTTCAATATCCGATACTCTTTCTCTGCGTCGATTTTGACGGTATTCTTCAAGCTTTACAGGATGCGCGGCAACCAAGGCTCATGAAACCTCGTTGATAACATTATTCTTCACCTCGCTGGCCGATCCTCTGGATAAATCGAAAGAACGGGAGTCGTCACCCTTGTCCTTCAAATTTTCTAAAAATACGACGGAAGAACCTTAAAACCTGCAAAAATACGAACAAAATGAGAAAATCCTGCGTTATATGGGCAAACTTGCATTGGAGGGCATGCGGGAAAACGGAGCAATCGGAGCCGTTGATCGTATTGTGATCAACGGTCGGGAGTGTTTTGAAAAGTCAGCGGTGAAAAAGGGGAACTGTGCGACGGGATCAGAAGAATGCATGCGAGCCGTCGATCAGCGGGGATCAACGACAGGGATTGAATCTTGGCGGCGCGGTGGAAGAGTTAACGAGCGAGCACTTTCATTTAAAGGTCGAGCAGATGAGGCGATCGACAATCGTTAGATGGGAGGGCCCAAATCCGACGGTGGAGGTGAATTCTGCTGTGGAGCTATGGTCCGAAGAATAATGCGCGGGCGATGCGACAGCGAGGCGGTTTTGGAACGGGGCGGAGGACACGTGTCGGCCAGTGTATGGAATCGCTGGCCGACGGGATAAAACCGCCGAGGCTCGATAGGCAGTGCAGAATGGAAACCAGTGGTTTTTAGAAAACGACACGGGAAGGGGGTCCACCAGGTGAGGGATACTCCGCATCCGTTGATCCGTGCGCGATCGATGGTCGAGTTTTAACATAATTTCTTTGGCGGAAAACTTTACGAAAAAATAAACTCGAACTCCGATTTTTTTTGTTTTACGAAGGTTTTTTCAATGTTTTTCGGCGTAAAAATAAATTTCAAGAGTTAAGCGCTCGTCCGACTTAGCACGTGGTTCCGGCGTCTGGGGCATATGGAGGAAGAGGCATGTGGGCTTGACTTCGAGGGGTCTAAGCCTAACGCATAGAAACATGTGTTTTCTATGGTTTTCCAAAGAATTTCAAAAGGAAATATAATTCCGATAAGGTTAAAAAATAGGTTTTTAACCTTAGGAAATGAGATTAATGAAGGGATAAGGAATAACACATGGTTTTGTGGGGTTCTCATGAATAAGAGGAACTTGAAGAATGAAGGTAAGATGGAAGAAGGGGAGGGGAAAGGAATGGGAATGCAGCAGTGTTTGACTTGGATTTTCGTGGAATATCAGAGGCGGGAGAAGGAAATGTATGAAGATCTAACCAGTAGTTTATGATTTTACCAACAGACTTCAAGCACCAGCAACTTCAGGACTAAATTTGTTTCTTGAAGGCTGCACAGAATATTTAGCCACCAGCTGATATAATGGAAAAATATAGGTGGCTAACAGAACCTATAAAAAGTTAGGAGGACTTCATTGTAATGTGGGCCTGGAGGTGAGTAGTGAAGGCTCATTTGGCCCGATTGGCCGGAGTTTTGGCCAATGGCAATGAAATTTCAATGGTTGGGATTTTCCTCGGATTTGTGTTTATGGTTTACGATTTGTTGCTGCTTATTAATGTTTCTCTAGTAAATCTTAGTAATGATTTTATGTTCTACTATAAATTCTTAAGAATTGGTATGAGAGCCATGGTCCAGGTTTTGGATTAAGAGGGATGCCTTTATGGTCATGGTTAACCTAAACTATGTAATAAAGTGGGTTGATAATGACTTTGAGGTTGAATTTTTTGATCTACATTTGAAAGTGTTTCTTTTCTAAGATACCAAGGAGAAGTAAATCTTGGGCATAGGGTTGAATTTGTTGATCTACATTTGAAAGTTTTTCTTTGCTACGATACCAAGGAGAAGTAAATCTTGGGCATAGGCAAATCTGGATCAGCATATGAAAGTGTTGTGGAGAAGCTTGAAATATGTGAATGAGGTTGTACGTGGTTGGAGCTGACAACGTGAGATGGGTTCGATGCCAATATGTGACAAAAGAAAAATGGCTCGATGAGGCTAAAGTGCGTGTGGAAGAGCCCAAGTTTTCAGACAATGACACTTAGCAACTGGAGATCACTGAAGAGGGCTTTGGGCCTTGAGAAATTAATGAAACTAAGAGAAATCGGTGGCCAGGTGTTTCGCTAAGAGAAATCAACCTAAAACCAAAAGTGATTACGAATGATGTAAAAGGAGAGATCGTAGACCTGAGTGCAAACCAGTTTCTGGTGGCTGTGAAAGTGCCCCATATTCCATGCCAATTAGCGGAACTAGCTGCTCTAGCAGATCCACCGGTAGCCTACGAAAACAAAGAAGTCGATGATATGGGAGGGGCTATGGCTAGTGTTGATGGACACCTGATAGTCTCGAGAGATGGTACTGCTTCAACTGGCTGTAGGGTTCCTGCATTACTATAGAAAAATGGAGTGTTGGGATAATTGACTTGGTGTGAAGCAGAATAGGTTGGGAAATCCATTGGTCAAGATCGACTAAAGAGGAATGCAGATGTTTATGATCTATAAAATGAGGCGTTGACATGCTTCATAATATGTGGATGCTCAAGAATGGGAACACATTGGTGAACCATTCATATCCGTCATTGGTTATCCATGCGGACCCCTCTACTATTTTCAAAAGAAGTGAGAATTGAAGCGGTTATGTCGATGGTAGAGGTTGGGTTCAACACGTTTGCTTGAATTGTTGAAGGATCTGGTTATAGGATGTGAAAATCTTGACTTTTTTTCTCGAATGGTCTCACAAACAAACACTCTGGTGCTACATGCAATGATCTGTAGGATGGTCAGGTATAAATCTTGACTGAGATGACGAGCATCAACAATGGGCGATGGTACATTATGCTAAGATCGCCGAAGATCCCAATGGGTGATGGTTCAACATGGGCTAGTATTGGAGAGCATGAGGCACTAAGTGTGTCAAGACTCGGTGGTTATATGAAGATAGCAACAATGAAACAAAAAATTTTTATTACGATGGAGTAAAATTTTTGCATGTAATGTGCATATTGCTATAATATCTAGGATGTCATGTGTATTTTTGGGTAATCACTGGTAAAGTTTGGATTAGACTTAGCTGATAGGGGATGTTAAGTTAACAACTACCTTGGGTAAAACTTTGAGGGGGGAAAGGGCTAGAGCGAGTAGTTTTGGCTGGATTTAGTCAAGAAACCCCAAGTCAAGTTTAACGGGAGAATTGTTAGGTAAACTTGACTCGGGATAGAGTCAACATTAACTATAGTAAATAGTAGTGGTTTTGGGCACATGATATAGTATACCCATGGTATTAATACCGATGGTACTGCATGTGATGGAGACGATAAAAGGTTGGGAGGACTTCATTGTAATGTAGGCCTCAAGGTAAGCAGTGAAGGCTCACTTGGCTAGATTGGCTTGGTTCAGTTTTTCCTCAGATTTGGAGCTTTCCCTGATAAACAAGTGTGTTTATTATTTTTTCTCTAGTAAATCTCAGTAATTATTTTATGTTGTTTACCTATTTAAAGCCATACAATGCCTTATTTAACTTGAAGACAATATGTTTGTGTTCCTACTATACAAAACCTTTTGAATGAACAATGTAGAATTCTTCATTTAATTATCCATTCATAAATGATGACCTCACATCTAAATCATTTACCCAATGAAATAATCATTCTAATGGTATTTATTTTAGATAAAAGTGCAAAAATTTCTTCCTAACATATCCCTCCTTGTTCTACCATTCTAACTTTATAATTAACAATAATTACATCAACATTAAATTTAGTTTTGAATAACCTTTCTTAGTTTATGTTAGTTTATGTGAACTTTATCCTTAGAAAATTTCATCACTTCATATATCTCTTTCATAATATAACCATAATCTTATTCTGTTGCATCCATCCATTCTTTATGGTCTTTAGCTTGCTCATTACTTGAAGTCTCAACTATATGCTTGCTCATTACTTGAAGTCTCAACTATATTCATGACATGAGCCATTGATGCATCAAATTTTATGTTTGATTAGTTTCTGTGTTTTCCTTGTTGGTTTGGATAAAGATTAATTTATTTTTTAGAGTTGCTTCACTTCTTTGTGTACTAGTAGTTGCTTCAATGTTACATTTTTCTTTAACATCAACCCATTGATATTCATCTTCTTTTGTTTTTTTGTATTCAGGTGATTTTCACCCACTGTGTTCTTTTTCTTTTGGAATTTTATCTATACATTCACGGAATATGATATCTTTGTTTGAAAAAACTGTGCTGGAGCCTATAAAAGGTTGGGAGGACTTCATTGTAATGTAAGCCTCGAGGTAAGCAGTGAAGGCTCACTTGACCGGATTGGCTTGGTTGGGTTTTTCCTCGGATTTGGGGCTTTCCCTGATAAGCAAGTGTGTTTATTATTGTTTCTCTAGTAAATTTGAGTAATTAGTTTATGTTGTTTACCTATTTGAAGCCATACAATGCCTTATTTAACTTGAAGACAATATGTTTGTGTTCCTACTATACAAAACCTTTTGAATGAACAATGTAGACTTCTTCATTTAATTATCCATTCATAAATGATGACCTCACATCTAAACCATTTATCCAATGAAATCATCATTCTAATGGTATTTATTTTAGCTAAAGGTGCAAAAATTTCTTCCTAACATATCCCTCCTTTCTATGAATAACTTTTTCTACCATTCTAAATTTATAATTAAAAATAATTACATCAACATTAAATTTAGTTTTGAATAACCTTTCTTATTTTATGTTAGTTTATGTGAACTTTATCCTTAGGAAATTTCATCACTTCATTTGTCTCTTTCATAATAGAACCATAATCTTATTCCGTTGCATCCATCCATTCTTTATGGTCTTTAGCTTGCTCATTACTTGAAGTATCAACTATATGCTTGCTCATTACTTGAAGTCTCAACTATATTCATGACATGAGCCATTGATGCATCAAATTTTATGTTTGATTAGTTTCTGTGTTTTCCTTGTTGGTTTGCATAAAGATTAATTTAGTTTTTAGAGTTGCTTTACTTCTTCTTTGTGTACTAGTAGTTGCTTCAATGTTACATTTTTCTTTAACATCAACCCATTGATATTCATCTTCTTTTGTTTTTTTTTTGTATTCAAGTGATTTTCACCCACTGTGTTCTTTTTCTTTTGGAATTCTATCTATACATTCACGAAATATGATATCTTTGTTTGAAAAAATTGTGAGTCATTAAATCATACATTTTATAAGCTTTAAACTCAGAATAATAACTAATAAATATGCACTTGATTTCCTTGGCATCAAGCTTTCTCTTATCTTCTCCAAGAGCATGAGAAAATGATGTGTTTCCAAATATCCTCAAATGATTCGCTATTGGTTTACAACCATGAAATATTTCATAAAGTGTTTTTTGTTCTATAATTTTTGTAGGAATTCTATTTTCAAATATATGGTAGTGCTAATTGGTTCAACCCAAACCCTTTAGACAATTTTTTACCTTTATCATTCTTTGAGCAAATTCAACAAATGTTCTATTTCCCCTTTCTACTACACCATTCTATTGAGTATGTGGCACTATAAACTATTGTCAGATTCCATGGATTTTTCAATTGTTGATTAATGTCCATGATGTGTATTCTTCCACTTGATATGACCTAATAATAATGATGTATTTTTTTTCTTTACTTTTCATCCATATTTTTAATTTTTTTAAAGTATTCAAATACATTACTTATTCTTTTGATAAAGAAGAACCATGTGTATCTATTTTTGTCATCAATAAAAATAAGAAATATGAAGCTCCACCCAATGACTTAGTTTGCATGAGATCACGCACATCAATATGTATTATCTGAATAATTTTCCACTTTATATTTTTTGTTTTTGAACGAAAATCTTAATTATGTTTTTTCCTAGTGCACATCCTTCACACGCAATATATTCATTCTTAGAAATTGGGAGTCCTTCCACCATTCCTTTCATTTGAATAAACATAAGATTATTATGATTGATATTAACAAACCTATTATGCCATAAATCCTCTATTTCCATGGTTGTAGATTCCATTGTTTGATGATCTTTCCTATTAATATCAAGCTTGTACAATCCTCCAACTTTTACATGTCTTACTATGATGTTGTGGTTATCTTTTATAAACTTTATGATACAATGTGAATTAATGAATTTATATTTGAGATTTTGATATGCAATAGTGGCTATTAAGATTAAATATTTCTTGATTTCATGAACATACATCACATTTTGAGTTTGTCTCACATTTCCATTTGGTAAAGTTACACATGCATTGCCATAACCTTTGAATTCATGAGATCTATCATCTCCTATATAGCTCTAAGTACTATTATTATTTTCATCATATATATCAAACCATTCTTTTATGTATTCCATATGAATTGAGCACTAGATTCAATAAAATATGCATTGACATCATCATTTTACGCCAATAGGGTGGCATCTACAAGGAATAATTTCAGCTTTTTCAAACTATCTCTAAATTTGACTCCATTGTCAACAAAATTGCCTAAATTAATTCTATGCCTCGACTGATCAAATTTCTTTTTATTGCAATATTTAGTAAGATGTACATGATTACAACATTAGAAGCATTTGTCCTCTCTCTTCATATTGTTATTTGTCCTTGATGGTGTCATGCCTTGATATGGTTTTGACTGTGACTTACCCCCTTTTTTCTTGTCCCGTGACTTTCTTTTGTATGATTTATTCCCTTTGGAAACTGACGCTAGATATGAAATTTGAGATCTGTTATTGAGATTCTTAATTTTTTGTTCTTATTGCAAGAGAATACCTACCAATTCATCAAATGTAGAAGCCTATTCTCTGGCTACAAGTCTAGTGATGAACATATGATAAACATCCAACATCCCATTCAATGTAGTAACTACTACAATATTAGTGGAAATCATTTCACCAATACCATCAATATTATCGTAAATTTATTTGATTCTAGAAAGAAAGTCACTAATGTTTTCATTTACCCGAATCTTAATTAATAAAATCTTGTTCTTTAATAGTAACACTTGGTTTTTATTTACAATTTCATATAACCTTTTAAGTGTTTCCTAAGTTTCTTGAGATGTATCATAATTCTTGATGTGTGGAATAATGTGGTCATTTTATGGACATTATAAAGAGTATGATTTCCTTGATTTTTTTGCATTTATAATCCTAAGATGTTGGTGCTACTAGTTTGGTTTCTACTTGTGATGATATTGACCAAACACTGTAGCATTCCATTGACATCTACATCTTAAACATCCAATTTGTGTATTTTCCTCTATCTAGCTTAGTTGACTAATTTAGATATGAATCCACCAATGTATTCACCATATTTTCATTAAAAAATATCAAATTAAAGTGTATCATTCTCACGGAGACAAAATCATGTGAAATATATGATAAATACACCAACACCAATATCAAAATGTTATCTCAATCCAATGATGATATGACCATATGAAAAGGGGAAACTCGATGAAAATACCCAAAATGATAGATCCTTTCCATAAAAAAATTATACGCCTTTATGCCTTGCCTTCACACTATATCAGATCACTTTTCATCTGCATTAGTTCACTCACACTCTCATAGAATAGTAAAATAGTTGTATCAAAACTATTGCTACAAAATAAACTCAAATAAACAACTCAATTTTAAGAAAAAATTTTAGACCTTCCTTTTTTTTAATGAAATGATATTGACATGATTAATAGGTGCTCAAAGATGACCTAAGAGGCCATTGTTATGGAGAACGACTGTGTTTCCCTCACCAACACTGGATTTTCTCTCACCCCTCAATAATATGGATAGGTTACCACCCTGGTAGGATGGTTTAGACTCTTCTAGGGATGCATGGGTGCGAGTTTCAGCTAAAGCATAAATGTTGGTCTTCGATTTTCCATTTGTTTCACTTTTGAGACTAGCAATGAATTTTCTTGTAAATGGCACTGGATATAAAACCAAAATATATTAGATGCACAAATGTTTAAGCTCTTTTAAATTGTAGCTTCTTGGAAATGTTTCGAAAAGTTAAAATTAATATATCTCGACTCTCCTTATCACAATTTTCTTCTAGGGCATTCAACAAACAACTCTCTCTAGATATAGTAGAAAATTGAATGGTGGGTTCTAGGAAAGTGGTTTCCTTCTCTAGATATAATAGTAGATTGAATGGTGAGTTCTAGGAAAGTGATCAAAGGATATTGTTGGCTTGAGGGGTCTTGACCCAGGTTCGGAGGTGAAGATTTGCCAACAAACCCCTATACTACTAGCCCTTTTGGCAATGACCTACTTTCATAGGCCAAGGTATCACCCAAAGTAGTATGGGAGGGTGCTGGAACCAGGTTTCCACACCCTAGGAGAGAGGAGGTAATTAAGGCAAACCTGCATTCACAACTTATCGGATTCACATAGAGCAAGTCTATTCATAGGCTTTCAACAGTATAATCAGTTATTAACTATAACAAAGCAATTACTATTCACAGACCTAGTCAGTACCTTCGCATCCACGTGCGTTACCAGCTCATAATATCATAAACACAACTAATTCATAGATCAAAAATACCATAGATTCACATCAATAGTAAACATATTAGATCTAGATAGCACAAAGGCACTTCAAATATATTCCACATACATTAGTATCCAAAAACCTAGTTACAACCCAAACAAACCTGCGCACACAGCCAGCAGGGTCCGCACACAGTAGGACTGAGGATCTCCGCGCACACAGCCAGCAGGAGTCCTTACCCAAAACAACCCAAAACAGATCTAACAATTCGCACATAGCATCAGTTCTAATTCATGCCTACCTCTAGAATCAAACTATCCATCTATTTATATCGACATAGCCTATGCTATCCTGTGGTTTGCAAATCATGGTTTGCGGACTCTAGGTCTACCCTTTGACCCATTACAATGCGGTCAAGGCTTTGACCCGCCCCAAAACCCCTGCATTAGACTAATTAATAAAAAAATATATAAAATTCACAGCTTAGGGAGCCTCGTTCCAACATGCCCCCAACATAATCTTGTGACTCGTCCCGAGTCACCGCGGCCGTGCGTTTTGCATCTTCGCCTGAAGCTGCTTGATCGAATCAACCAGCGAGGGTAGCACTTCTTTACTTTACGCAACAACATTCTGGGCTATCTCCACCAAATTCTGCGAAGTTGGGCCTTCTGTAGCAGCAGTGATGCTCTCCAAAGTCTGATTCAATTACTTAACTACGATGTCAACATCTTGAGACTGCTTGAGGGCCTCATCGGCCCACATCTTGAGGTGATCACTCAAAGTCTTCTTTCGTTGCCGAAGAACTTCCATGTCATCTCTGAGTGGATGGCTGGTGCACAGTCGGGCCAAGTGTTGAGCGGGGACCAGAGAGGTCAGTGTAGCGTCCATTTGTTCAAACTCTTCTTCCTTCTGGCGCAGCTCTTGGTTTATTTTTCACAGGAGAGGGTCGCGCTGTACCTTGGTCCACAGTTGCATAGCTATTTCCAACAATTCTGCACCTTGAGAAATTTGACCTGTAATGACATTGGTGGCCTTTGTAACCAGCGCAGCTCGCTGGGCTCTTACCTCAGGTGGCGTTTTCGGCTGTAATTTGGCTTGCAAGGCCGCAATATGCTATTTTATCTTCATTTTGGCCGCCCGAATCTCGGTCCTTGAGGCCTTTAGCGCTGCAATAAGCCCCTCAATCTTGGCCTAGGGGGTGGCAGAAGCCAGGATATCTTCAGTGACATCTGCGTAGAGGCTACTGATTAGGCGTTCCAACTCTGTCTATTGTGCGGCAGTGAGGGTACATGCAACCTGTGTTTGGGATACCTCAGCGGTTTTCACCTCAATCGTCTGCTCAGGTGTATTGAGCTGCTTGTGCACTCGGCAGTCTCTGTGTTGAATTTATTCAAATAGGGGCGTGTGGAGGATCTACAACGGTTCATGTGGCAGGCGGGCTAGATCTAATTGTACCTCTGTGCAGGCCTAGACTTGCGCTCTTAAGTTGGGTGGACTCAGCACGAGCGATGTGCTTGGTAGAGGACAGAGGCGGCTTTCCGCAGTAACGATCAATGCGCTGCTAGTCACTGGGGCTAATTTTTCCTGAACCATACTTGTTTGCAGTGTGTCAGTCTTGAGTCGCAGGGCTCAGAGCTCAGAATGGAGCATAGAAACTGTGGCCTTCTGCTGCTCTTCCAGAGCCAGCCATTCATCGTCCACAGTAAGGGTGACTGCGTCCCCAATCTGTTCGAGGTCCTCCTCTATCAACATAACTCCTATGTCCCGTTCTGGCCGTATAGCTCGCTGATTCTTCCGAGGCCCTTTAACGGGATCACCAGTTCGCTTGGTACCTCGATGAGATTCAGCACCTCCCACGTCCAAACCTTCTACGCCTAGATCTTGCTTTGAATCCTTCTACGATTCTGGTTCCGCTCCCTTCCCAGTACTCTTGCCCTGCTGCGAACCCTTCTGTGATTCTGGGTCCACTTCCTTCCCAGTCCCTTTGCCCTATCCTTTGGTATCTTTTGTGGTGTTGGGTGGGGTGACCTTCGTGGCGCTGATACTAGCAGTGTCCTTTGTACCTGATTTGAAGCCTAACTTCCATAGTGGGGGCCAAGTAGCAATAAGGCATTTAGTCTCCTCGTCAGCGACCATAAATCGGAGCGATACCCATGTGGGATCCTTGCGGCCTCTGATCTGTACATTATGCATTGTTAATTGAAACACTGTGATGCTCTTGTACTTGTCATAGATGGCTAGTGAAAAGCGTGGTCGAGAGTTGATTGATTTTGCGAGCCCACTCTGAAATAGGACCCAGAAGGCTTGATTATCCTCAATACGTTGTACATCCTTTGAGTCCCATAAATTCGCGAATCATGCCCCCTCATACATATCTAGCATGAGCTCAAGGAAGACCGAGTCTTCAGGGGCTTTCCATGCGACCAACGCGATGAGGAGCAGTAGCCAGGAGTACTAGAATGCCCTTCCATGATCCTGGGCCTCGCGCACATTCTCCAGGAATTCATTGCACAAATACTGGGACCAATTGTAGCAGACCCCTTTTTCATAGCGGCCAACCAACTGAATTACATACGCAGGGACGATGGCAACCTGGCATTTGTGCATCATTTTGCATGCTATCAACAAGGTACCCATGCACGCACTGGGGTCGCTGATGGTGTTGATCATGAACCCCCGAGTGTTCCGCTCAACATGGTAGTCCTTGCACACATTTTCGATGATCTTTTTCTCATACTTTTTGCCGACACGCTCCATAGGGTTCGGCCCCTCCATGGGGAGACCAGTGATACGGTGAATAAGTGTGGCATCAATGGGGATGCGATCCTGGATCCATAAGCTACCATCGTGGACCAGGGCAAGAAGTTGGCGCACAAGTCGGTTGGTGATATTGTAGTGGCCAAAGTGAGGCATCCACAACAGGTTTGATAGCCTAGAACCAACCAACCCACTTTCCCATGGCATGGGGACTATCTTTAGCTCTTCGTCCTCCAATACCCTTTCAAGATATAGTTCAGGTACCAATTCGGGGAAGGCCTCCAAATTGGCTAGGTCGTGGTTGTCGAATTTTACCTTGTGGAGTTTTCCAAAGGGTTCTCCAATGATGGGGACCTCACCCGAAGTCAGTGGAATTTGCATAGAGGTGTGCATGCCATCGATATTTTTAGGCGTGTACGTCGAGGGCCTGCGAGGCCGGACATAAGGCGGTAGCCAGTCGATTGGTTCAAAGATCTGGGCCTCTTCCTGAGCAGACAAAGGTCTCTTTAATGGGTTAGGAGAACGTTCCTCAGGCACCTTTTGGGGGAACTTCATAGTCTGGGGGGAGGTGCAGGGCTTCACCCCAACCCATTTCGCAGGTTTCCCTGACCCTTGTGCTTTTCCTTTCTGCTTCTGCTTTCCCTGGCTTGGTGTGGACATAAACTCCTCAACTCCGGGGTGGACTTCCAGTACTTCCTCAGATTCTTGCCCCATCGAGGCCACAGTCTATGAGGATTCAGTAGGATTGGTCGTTGTCATTATGGCGATAATGATGAACTCAGGGTTGCTACTATCAGAAGGTGTAGCGTGCCCAAACATCAACGAAGCACAATAGGCACAGAATTTCTCAAAGCACCAACTATTTAAGATACACGAAACTCTCTTCTGAGCTATCCCGCTACTTTTATAGCCTTGGAGATAAATCAACGGGTGGATGAGGCTTATCAAAAACTTACCATCAAGTAAACGGTAAAAAAATCTTCAGAAATTGCCTCATTAATTTCCGGCCGCCTGCTCCTTTCAACAGCAAAATTTTATTTTTACCCAGTTTTATTGTTCCAATAGCTATTTTTCGCACCCCCTATGCTCCTAGCACACCCATACGGGCCTAGCACCCCTCCTGCGCTTCAAGCGCATCCCTACGCTCCCAATGCACCTCTTCAGGCCTCCAGACCTGCAATCGATCCCTGCGCGCTCCATGGTCCGGCCTGCATTTTTCCTCTTGCTTACGCGTATTTCACCCCATACAGGTACTCTGGCCAAATAGTCATTTGATTCGGTATGGCTTGAGCTAGCTTCCATTGAAGTATCCTAGTACCATATTGTCATGCAGGGTATCTATCTGGATAGCTCCTCCATCAGTGATTTCCTTTACCATATAGGGACCTAGCCAGTGCTGATGGAACTTCCCCGGGTGCTTCGCAAACTGGCTATCGTAGAGTAGGACCAATTCGCCCTCCGAAAAGATCTTTTTTCTGAATATGTCTGTCACGTCATGATTTTTCCCGGGCCTTCTAAACTTGCTGACGGAAGTTAGCAATGAATCAATCTTCCTCCAGGGCCATGAGCTGCACTAAGCGCTCCTCCATGATATCAGGCTCTGCCATGTTCATAAAGGCTACGATGTGTAGGCTAGGCACAATGTACTCCATGGGCATAATGGCCTCCTTAATATAAACCATCCGAAATGGTGTTTTCCTAGTCAGTTTCTTGCAAGTGGTGTGATAGGCCCAAAGCACTGACGAGATGCGCACGTCCCAGTTGCTGCGATCTGCATTGCAGACCTTGGTCAGTGCATGTTCCAGGATTTTATTAAAAGCTTTCCCAACGCCATTTTCTTGTGGATGATATGGGGTGCTTTTCGCGTGGTGAATCTGGAATTCTTCAGTCAAGGCCTATATTGTTTCATTAACAAAATGCGTACCTCTGTCGCTCATAAGATCTTTGGACAGAAAAACCTGGTGAGAATATGTTTGAAAATAAAATGCGTAATAGTATCAGCAGTGCAGTCCTTCATAGCTTGTGCTTCGGCCCATCTGGTTACATAATCCATCGTAGTGATAATATAGCATGCGCCTGTCTTCTTCCTTAGTGTTTTGATGGGCCGAACGAAATCTATGGCCCATTTTTCGAATGCTTACAGGGCTATCTACAGCTGCAAGGGCATCTCATCTCTGCACGATGGTCTGCCCATCCTCTGGCAGGTATCACAGGCTTTGCAATGATCGTGAGAGTCACTATGTAGTGTAGGCCACCATAGCCCAGCTCTCAGGATGTTCTGTGTTGTCGCCTTCCCTACGTAGTGACCTCCTGCTACGTCCCCATGTGCTTCTGCTAAGATGGCGGGTCTTTCATGCTCCAAAACATATCTTCACAACACCTCATCAGCTCCTAGTTTATACAGGTGGCCTGATATGATGGTAAAGTCTGTTGTGCGAGTGACCAGTTCCTTCTTCTGTTGTACTGAATACTCTACAGGTGCCATCCCCGTAGTTTAGAATTGAATGATGTCAGCGAAGTGTGCATCAACTACCTTAATCGAAAACAGCTGCACATTAGGAAATCCTTCTTCTAGTTTGGTCGGTTCTTCGTCACTTTTGATTCGGGATAAGTGGTCTGGCCCAACATTCAACTTCCCATGCTTTACGATGATCTCAAAGTCATATTATTGAAACAACAGTAGCCACCGATAGATTCCCCCCCCCCCCACCAACATAGGCTTATTCACCAGGTACTTCAAAGCTGAGTGATCTGTTAACATCTTAAAGTGCCCACCCAACAGGTAATGCTGATATTTCTGTAGGGCGTACACCATGGCTAACCCTTCACGCTCGGTAGTGGAGTATTTGCACTCTACACTAGAGAGTTTCCTACTATAAAATGCAACTGGGTGGTCGATGTCTCCTTCCCTAGGCTATGTAAGGACGGCTCCGAAGGCAATCCCTAAAGCATCTACATGGACATGAAAAACCTTCGCCCAATCAGGAAATATGAGGATAGGTGCGGAGACCATCTTTTCCTTGAGTAGATCAAAGCTCTTCTGACACTCATGATCCCAAAAAATGAAACATCCTTTTTGAGCAACTTCTCCATAGGTGGCGTGATCAGTGCGTATGCTTGAATGAACATCCTGTAGTAACTCGTATGTCCGAGGATGGATCGCATCTGCTTCTCAGTTGTGGGGACGACTAGATTGATGATTACTACAACCTTGGTGGGATCCATCATCAGTCCTTGTCGACAGACTATGTGACCCAATAAGATCCCGAAGGGTACGCAGAATATCCACTTCTTGATATTTAGGGAGATCTGGTGCTTTCGAGAGGCATCTAACATCATGCACAGGTTGGAGATGTGCTTCTTTACCAACCCAAATATCGTTTAATCATAAAAGTATACCTCCAGAAACTTGTGAATGAATTCCTTGAATACTGCAACCACCACCCGCGAAAAGATGGCAGGGGCATTCTTGAGCCCAAATGGCATGACGGTATACTAGAAGGATCCCCATTCAATAGTGAACATAGTTTTTTTACGATCCTGAGATGTGATTCTGATCTGATGGTAGCCCAAAAAACCATCAGTGAATGAGTACACTTCTTACCGTCCAACAATATCAAGGATTTCTTCAGAGAATGGCGTAGGGAAAGGGTCATGTACGCAGGCATCATTCAGTTTGCGCAGGTCTACATAGATCCTTATCTCTCCTTTAGCTTTTTTCTCTTGGACTACCATAGGGCTCACCCAATCTGACTGCTTTACTAGTTCAATGAATCCTGCGACTAGCATTTTATCAATTTCTTCCCTAACTTTCTGCTTATACTTGGGGTTCAAGCGATAAGGCCTCTGCTTGACAGGGCGCGCATATGGTTTCAATGTGATGCGCATGACCCCCAGGTCCCCTGTAATAACCTTGAGTTTTGAGAACTTTGTAGGAAACATATCCTGGTATTCGGTGAGAAGTTCCGCAACTTTTCCCACAGTATCTTCATCCCAATAAGCCCCAATCTTAGCTATCTTAGGTTGATCCTCCATTCCGATGTTGACTTCCCACAACTTAAGAGGTTTGGTCACATCAAAAGTCTGTAGTGGGGGCCCAGCAACTGTGCGTTCACCCTCTGATTCCGGGATAGCATGGATCGTCGTCACCTTTCTCTAGTGATATGTTACGGCAATTAAAAATATCTTGCATCTGTGCATCCCAAGATGGTGCCCCCTGCTCCCGACAAGGATGCAACTCATCAAATACCAGGGCGTCGATGTCCTATAGAGCTTCATCTAGTGCTTTAGTCCCTCTTATCAACCCAAACGTCCCCAAGAAGTCATCCCTCAGGGTCTCCCAGTGGCGGGTACGCTGATGTAGCTTTGCATCTAGATACCATGTGGTGGGCATTGGCCCCAGGGCATGAATGAACAGGTGGACCCATTCATCTCTAGTGATTTTACACCATGCCTCCATCTATGCAGCCAAATGTTTGCACGGGTCCCCTTGGCCAAGGAAGATTTCCATTCGAAGGTGAACCAGAGGTTCAAACCTTATGATCATCATCCTACGACATTCCTCCCAATCGTGGAATGCCCCCTTATGAGTTTCCCACCATCACACAGAGGTGGCACGCATGGCTAGGTTAAGCACCCACATTCTTCTTTCCCAGGGGAATTCAGCTTCAAATGTTCTAAGGAAATCCTTAATATTGTCAGAACCATCAAAGTAGGGTAGCTCTCTTACCTCTAAAGATATACACCGGAATATTTTTTGTGATCTTCATGCATCGTAGCGCGTGACACATCATGCAACCGATTTTGCCAATTCTTGATTTCCCCATCTGAGTCGTAGAAATATTCACCGTATTTTTCCTAGCAAAGCACACCATCGGTTGTGGGGATTAATACAATCCTCATCCCGGCGGTGAGTTTATGAGATATGATCCACATCGTCTTCTCGCGCGCACAAGTGTTCCGTGTACCCTTGGCCTTTCGTGTGGTCTAAAGGGACTATCACCCTTGTATCCTCATTTTAAAACACCATGCTTATTTTCTTCAAATTGATAATGCCTCCCATATCTATTTCCCAATCCAAAACAGTGAGCGTAAGGTAAGGGTCCGCATCTTCTATGATTTTTATTACTTCAAAGTCCGTACAGACCTTAACGCCTACAATATTCTACCATAATATTTGATAGTCTTCCCAATGGTATGATCTTCTATTGGTTAGAACATGCGTAGTTGTATGGTAGACCATTCGAGCTTCCGTTCTCCCATCCTCTACCATGTTTCTTTGGGCAGGACATTCGCATTGGATCCCAAATCCAAGATGACCTGATCCATTTCATAATTGCCAATTTGTGATGTTAATCGCATCTCTCGGCTAGTGCATCTCTTATGTTTGTAAAGTTTGTGTACATATTTAACTTATGATGGAGGGTCAGGTTTTGTCACTGCACTATCTATTAGGGTCCGGATATTTTCTACCGCCTCTCGATTGCGTAGCAATTTCATACATGCTTTCAAGAATGGCTTAACTTTGTCATTTGCTTTAAGGTTTTCTCGGGGTCCGAGATGCGAAAGCGTCATCCTTGGTAAATTCCTTGCATGCCTCGACGAAGGTTTCCTTCTCTCTTTGTAGGTCCAATCTCTCCCCGCTGACAAAGATATTTTTTGGAAAAGGGGTTCACCCACAACTTTCTCCTCGCCCTCCCCAGGAGTCATACCGTTGCGTGTTATGACATTAACACTCGGGTCCCTCCCTCTCGCGGTTCCGCCCTTAACCCTCTACACATTATGCGTTGGTGTTTATTGTTTTTTCCTACATTTTCGCTACCAGCATCGGGACAATATTCAATTACATGATCCAACCGTCTACAATATATACAATATTGTCGTGTAGGATTCATACATTCCCTTGCGAAGTGCCCTAGTTCTCCAGCGCTGTAGTAGATTACTTCCCTCTTCCCCAACCTACGCTTCCACCCCTTCCCCCCTCCCCCGGCGCGGCCGGGGAGTCTCCTCTACCCAAGGGAGATAGTGGTGAAGAAGGGTCACCGTACCCCTATATAGGTTACCTCGATCAATCATCGTGTCGTATGTCCAATAGTTCTATTCTTCATGTCCCATAGAGGAGCAGACTGGCACCATTGTTGCTTTAACTCGGGAACATAAGAACCAAGGCAGGGGTAGTGATTGGTATCATGTAGTCCTCGCTATATGGCAGCTACAGGCACCATAACATGGGGTTGCTTGGGCCTACAGCCTTCCCTAGGGCATAAGGGGCTAGGTCCCTCGTGCATGTAGCCCTCCGACAGAAGGGAACTAGTCCTTGGTATGTCAGACACCCCGCATCTTATGCACCATACGTCCGACTAGCTTCCTTCCCTCATTCCTTACGCAGGTTCTAGATTTCAAGATGCATTGCCTCCACCGTCCCTAAATCATGTTGTACCCCAAACTAAGCATCATCTCGTGGCGCAACTTTGAGCTTCATAGCAATCTCCAAGGCTTTTTCTTGCATCTCAATTGCTTTCGCAACCCATAGGTCCGACGCAGTGAGGTAAATAACATAGCGATGAACCATTTTGTATGTTGTCTATCATCATAGAGGAATCCCCCATCGCCGATAACCTTAATTAATCGTTGATCCGCCTCCCACACGTACTCGGTGGGTCCTTGTTTGAAATATTTTAGGGTCATTCACTATCCGAGAGAAAGACTTAGGCTTCTAGAACCGTTGTTTTAAAGCGTTCTTGATTTCTTGGATAGACAGATCCCTCATGCCGGCATACATACCCCATATACTAGCTCTAGGGCTCTTCCTTCAAAAGTGAGAGATAGATGTGCTCTTTTATAGCATCGGTAGCCACATTCGAGCGTACCATACCGATTCTTCTACAAACCAAAATCATTCCATATCTTCATCTCCTACACCCTTGAAGGTGGGTAGCTTCATGTACATGGCCATATATTCTTCTCGGTGGTGGCAGAGGTGTGGGAGAGTTCTTGCCTCTTATGCTCGATTCGAAGGTGGTGTCGTTGGGGGGATACTTCCCGTGTGCGCATCGGTTATCTTAATGGGTCGTAGATAGATTTGTCCCCTTCCTAATTGACTTTATAGTACTTACCACTTCATGTTGCACTTTCACCTTGATAAGAGGTCATTCATTCGGTGTGGCCGCACAAAATGCCTTTTTCGAACAATAATATATTAATTAGCAATGGCGATGTATCGTAAGAACTTACCCTAAAATCCCTTGAAGAACCTCCACTCTCGCTTCGCAGTAGGATACAAATTGATCGACCGAGAATTCTGTTATGAACCCTCCCAACATGCTATCTACCCAGGTGATCTACCGTATGGGTGATCGTATTGTCGCCTCTTTTCCAGCTTGTTGAATCAATTTCGGTGTCCACTACATAACTTGATCATCCTTCCAACATGTCCGGAATTCCACGAGCCTTGCTAGCCACTCCCGAAGCTCATGTGCAAAGGTTACAAAGAAAATTTCATATACTTCAAGAATATGCACTTATTTTTTCCACTTCTCAAATTGCGGTCAAAGCATCGCTGCTCGTGATTCTC
This sequence comes from Pinus albicaulis, assembly GCA_034641835.2. Classification (NCBI taxonomy): domain Eukaryota; kingdom Viridiplantae; phylum Streptophyta; class Pinopsida; order Pinales; family Pinaceae; genus Pinus; species Pinus albicaulis. Next base: position 852,243,995 of record CM076583.1, read on the forward strand.
CCTTTACGTAAAATTCCCCGAATCTGTCTTTCGAACCAATCTTTGAGTTCTACTTTCTCAGTCTCCAAAATTCTCATGGAATTACCTAATCTTCTCTCAAAAGTGCTCCTGCCTCAAAGAACGAAACCATTTGTTGGCTTGAGGGGTCCCCGACCCTGTGTTCGAAGGTGAAGGTTTGCCAACAAACCCCTATACCACCGGCCCTTTCGGCAATGACCTACTTTCAAAGGCCAAGGTCTCACTCGAAGCAGTATGGGAGGAGGCCGGAACCAGGTTTCGCACCCCGGGAGAGAGGAGGTAATTAAGTGCGGACCTACGTTCACAACTTATCGGATTCACACAGGAGGCAAGTCTATTCGTAGTGCTTTCGACGGTATAATCAATTATTAGCCATAACAGAGCAATTATTATTCACATATCTAGTTAGTACCTTCACATCCACGTGCGTACTGTACTCATAATATCATAAACGCAGCTAATTCATAGATCACAAATACCATAGATTCACATCAATAGTAAAAAAAATAGATCCAGATAGCACAAAGGTACTTAAACTATATTCTGCATACATTAGTATAAAAAAACCTAGTTACAACCCAAAAAAACCTGCGCACACAGCCAGCAGGGTCCGCACATAGCAGGACTGAGAATCTCCGTGCACACAGCCGGCATAAGTCCTTACCCAAAACAACCCAAAACAAATCTAACAATTCACACGTAGCATTAGTTCTAATTCAGGCCTACCTCTAGACTCAAACTATCCATCTATTTATATCGACATAGCCTATGCTATCTTGTGGCCCGCAAACCGTGGTTTCAGTTAGCCACCTATAAAATTTGTCATATCAAATGGTGGCTAAAACATTTTCGAAGCATTTAAGGATCAAAATTTTATTGCTAAAAAGTGTTGGCTCTTGAAGACTCTTGAAGGCCTCATGCCTCTTTCCAAAATCTTCACTGTTGTTTCCTTTCCCAAACTCAGAAATTTCTGTTGATTCTATTAAGAAGAAACTGCTGCAAAGGCCATTTTCCCCTCCTCCCACTTCAAAACTAACCTTCATTTTTCTCCCTTTTTTCTCCATAAAAATCCTCTATTTTCATGATTCCTCTTCTTCCATTCATGAAAATCATTTTTACAAGGTTAAGAACTCACTTTTTAACCTTGCCGAAGCCCTCAAATTCCTTTGAAAACCATTGAAAATCTATAAAAAACCCAATTTTGTATTACAGACTTAAGCCCCCTTGGGCTAAGTCTTAAACCACTACCCCCACATGCCCACACCCTACAAACCAGGTGCTATGCCCATCGGGCACTTATCGCATCGGAAGTAATCAGTGAGCGCAAGTCTTTGGCTTTCATAAAAGCCTCCGATGCGATTAGCTCTGTTTTATAAACCCCCCACCCCTCTTCTCTTTACTCCATATAACCTATGCCCCATAACCAAGTGTCGAAATCCCAAAGCGCATACATCGCATCGGAAGTTTTTACAATGGGTTGATTGAAAATCCTTCCTCCGAAGTTCTGATGTAATAGGCCCTTTTCATACATAAGACCCGGGCATATCGTTTCCCATAGACCCATGGCTCCGCAAACGGGCGCCAACCATTTCATACATATATATTCCGCCACCAAAACCTTTGTTTTATTTAGATTTTTGAGTTTTTATACATTATAAAGGGTTTCCGCCAATTCGCTTTCAAAAGCAATCTCCACCGTTGATCTTGGACCGATCAACGGCCAGCGCTCAATCTCATAGGCGATTTCCATTTGCGCAATTTAAATCGTTTATTTTCCACCCCCGATTTCCGATCCCCCGATTGGTTGTCCACCGTTGATTTCCTCCCTGCCTTCCTCAGATCCGACAGCTCTAATTCGCTCTAATCATTAACCCTTCCTCTGCCTTTTTGAACCCCTCTGATTCACTCTCTGCCGTCGATCTGATCTGTAGATCGACGGTCAACGCTTAATCGCGTCACAAGTTTTTAGCGCTGTGCAAATTCTTTCCCCGCTGATTGAATGCCTCTGATTGCATCTGGACCGTCCGTTCGATCTCATCTAACGGCTCGTGTTCCTCCCGAAACCCATTCCGATTTTTAATTTATTTTCCCTCCGCCTAAAGTTTTTTAAACCTTATTTCTTTGTATTTTCGCCATTTCCCTATTATACGTCCTGAATCGCTCCCAACCGTCGATCTCTGCAGATCGATGAATCTAATTTATTACTTCCCATCGTTCTCCTTTCGACCATTATACGCGGATCTCCACCGTTGGATGCTGTCATCCAAAGGCTATGCTCCTCCCACGCCCTCTGAAGCAGTTTTTCCCAAAAAACACAGGATTTCTTAAATAAGTTTTGTATTTTGCAGGTGTTTAAAGGTTTATCCGTTATATTGAAAGAAAGGCCGAAGGCCGAGAATGACGATTCCTGTGCCTTCGATTCATAAAAGGGAAACTGTTCACAGGGTTCAAGATCCATGTTTCGTCGATGCTTCATGGGCATTGATGCCTTGAGAGCCTTGCGCGGCCTGCACATCAACAAGACACAGTGATTTTAAATCACACTTAAAGGAGTATCATTGTTGAAGACATAACAAAAAAGAACAGAAGATTGAAAACAAATTTGGGGATTACAACTAAGATTGATTATCAAAAGCCTAATCCTCCGAATTAAATCAGAGTTAAAGGAAATCATAAAGATCTAAAGACAGAAAGGCCTCCACCGCCACATCTGAGGCAAATTGATTCCTCTCATCTACCATAGTGCCACCTGTGGCCACAAGCATTCAAGAAAAGGCCGAAGTGATTGATCAAATCAGATATTTGCCTCAAACGCAGCCGAGGATTTAATTCTGCTAAGAGAATTTAATGCAAGAAATATCAGCAGAGTTATTACAATATGATACAGAGCCTCAAAGGTCAACAAAGCTCCCACCGAGCTTTAATCTTAATTGTAAAACATTTAATATAGAGGACACTTGTGTACGCTTCTCCGTCGAGCCCCTCAAAGGCTGAGAAGCCACTAAGTCTGTATTAATTGACCCTGAAGATCTTTTAACAGATCTCACCTCCTCATTCTTCTATAAATACTTCTGTAGAAGATGAGAAGTTGTTGGTTGGTGGTTGTTGTTTGATCACTAGTTGTAATACTGAAACTCTCTGAAATAATACATAGTATGTTGAAGTTGAAGAATAAAGTGAAGTCTTGGAAGCTTGATGGTGTTGTGATACTGCTCTTGAGAAGGCTCTATCATTGGATCACGAGCTTAGGCTGTTGGGTGAAGTATTTTATTTGTTTAATGTTTTCTCCTGTTCCATTCTATTCCATAATTTCTTACTACAGTAGGTTGAAATTTTAGGCTAAGAAATGACTCGAGGCTTTGTGAACACCATTCATCACTAACTGTTTTATGTTTTCTTCTGCTGAGGTATTTTAGAGTCTTTAATCTCTCTCTTTAGTCCTCATGCTTGTTTATTTCGTTAATATTTTGAATAGTTGGTTTCAGCATGATTTATGGTTCTCCCTGCTTTTCTGCTGCCACTTAAAGGCTGTTATTGAAGTATCCCTTTGAAGTTCCTTTGTTTATAGTGAACCAAGGAGTTTTTTTTAGATCTTGCCCCTTGTCCTTGATTGAACAATTGGCTTGAAGGTCTTTATAGTTGTGATCATAGATGTATTTAGGTGTTCCCTCTTCTATGATCATTATTGTTAGTGAATGTTTTATGTTTTCTAAGTCATTTGAAATAAAATCTTTGAGGAAATAGGGTTTTCCCTGAATCTTAGATTTCATTTTAAGTTATTTGAAATCATTGTTTAGCAAAGGTGTGATTTGTAGAATTCATGGTTAGCCCTATCTATCAAAAAGCTCTTCATTTTTCAAATTGTGTTTTCAAATTCCCTTTGTTGAGAATTAAACTTCTCTTTCCAAATCATTGATGTCCATCTCATTCCAAAAACCAAAGGATCCTGTGGCCAAGTTAGATTTTCCCTCTGATATCGGGACCCATATCCATTTATAAGTTTGTTATAACCTCTTCTTAACTCCATTTCCCAATGAATCATACATTTCCCCTTTCTATCTATCTTTCCTAGACCTTTCTTGTTCTGCTATGTCCTTCAACCAACCAAATAAACAAAAAAACACCTACACTTAATAACTAGTCTAAAACCAATACTCTAAGCACACAAGATAAACCTTTGCAAACAAACATTTGAGAGATCCCTCTCTGAGAACAAGAGGACTAGATCCTGTAACTCTAAAGATTGGTTCTGAAGTTGCCTTGTCTTTTGATTTTCCGAACTATCAAAACACGGGACACCAACATAATGGCGATCACGGTGGGACCTACTGAGAATACAGTGGTTTGAAAACACTTCTTAAAACTCTTTAGGCCCTTAAACTTGATAAATAACACCTTCTAGACTTATCCCACCGCTCACACCAACATAATGGTGATCATGGTGGGACCCTTTTGAGTTAGTAATACTCGAAGTACCCCTTAGGACTCCAGAAATCCCTTATTTTCAAGAATATCCAGTGATTATTAGCCACCTCATCGCCACCAACATAATGGCAATCACGGTGGGACGAATGAGTTCATAGTTCCCTAACAAGCTCTTTAAACTCATTAGTCTTTCAAACAACCATAAAAACTCAAAAAAAACCCAAAAATATTTCAGTTTGGCTTCATAATAAACATGGTGGTGGAACCATAAAACATTTTACCTTCACAAAAGCTAAAAATTTTCCACCTGGTGACTCCACTGGCCTCCAGTAGGCCTATTACTTCATTAGTCCTTGTAAGCTCTCCTGGGAATGCATTAACCAAACCCAATCATGCTGTTGGTGGACAAAAAAGTTCAAAATCTTCCACCTGATGACTCCACAATCCCAAAAGACCTAATGACTCCACTGGCAGAAGACTCTGAACTGGTTGAAAATATACAGTGACCTCTTTATTACAAATATGAATCCAAGTATGGACAGGGAAGCTAAAATAAACACATTATTGGACCTAATTGGAAAAATAATGTACATACTTGATAAAAGATTGGATAGGCATGAGGTTGATATAGATGTTGATTATCCAGAGAAACCTATGTTTTTCCCAGATCAAACACAAACTCAACCATTACAAGACCTAGACAATGAGCAATATGTAGATGATGATCAAGACTTTATAGAAGAAGGTGAGCAAGATTATAGAGAAAACAATAAAGAAAAATTATTGGTCATGATGGAGAAAATGGTGTACATGCTTGCGAAAATATTTGAAAGGTATGAGGCCAATTTAAATATTGATGATCTAGAGCAGCCCATGCTCCTTTCAAATCAAGAACAAACCCAAAAACTACAAGATATGTACAATGAACAAGATTACAAAGAAAGCAATGAAGAAGGTTGTCAGGAAATTCCTGATTACCTACCTATATCTTGTACAAGGCTATTAAGAGAACTTCATGATCAAATTACAAATACTTATAGTGAGCAGTGCCCTGAGGAAAATATAAGCCATCTTGAACTCACAAAATCTGAAATGGGAGAAGAGACAACACAACCAGAGTCTCTTCCTCTATGTTATGACTCATTTCATATTATCAAAGAAGAATGGCATCTTGAAAATATACTTGAAACAACTCATGAACCTTACAGTCAAAGTGACCGCCATGAAAATCATGAGGTGTTGTTTGAAATTGATATAGATCAAGAAAAGGAAGAGAATCCTCAAAATTCCCCTACAAGCACAAGTAATCATTCCCTAGAAGAGGCTCAAGAAGACATCCAACCTCAAAACCAGTTAACACAAGAGGGAGAGGATTGTTGTTCTTCTATCCAAAGCAAAGAGAAAATTCCTTCTCTTTTTACAGAGGAAGAAATTGATCAGATATTAAATAAACAGCCAACCCTCAATTCTTTATTAGAACAAAACACTTCTGCTCATTTACCTACTAAATCTTGTTGTCTTGAAACAGAAAATAAACTTGTAGATCAGCTAAAAGAACAAACTGATAACCCAATATGCTTGATTGGTGAAATTGTTTATACTAATGATTTTTCAACTTCTGATCAATTTGATGATGATGATGAGCTCCAAACAGAAACTAATCATGCAGGGAAACCAACAGTCGATTGGTGTCATGAATTTCATTATAATTAGCTTGAAAGCAGAAATCAGCCAGTCGAATTCATCAGAAATAGCTTTCACATAATTAGGAGTCAGCAATCTACTAGTTGTAATGTTGAGGTTGAGAAGAAAGAGAAATTTCTTGAGCAGGATGAAGATAAGGAGCTTCCTCCTAAAAAGGTTGAGGTAATAAGAGATACCCCTGCTCAAGAACATGATGATCTCTTCACAAAGCATAGTCCATGGAATCAGAGCATACCAAAACTACAAGAGGACAACACTGTAATATATGATGAGTCCTCCAGTTCAGATAATAATGAAGATGAGGAAGTTTGTCTTCCTCAAAAGAATCTTTGCCTTAATCCAGTGGAGAATGAAGGGATGATCCTGGTTGAAAGACGTCTTCCAAATACTCTTAACCCGGCATTATTTCAAGATCCCTATGCTCACTTCTTGAAGGAATTTGAAGAAGGGATCAAGGTCATTAGGAGCAGTGTATTACCAAAAGCAAGAGGATTATTTAGCACTACTGCTAAAAAACAAAAGGAATGGGAGTGGCCTTGTTTGTCCAGCGTGCCCAAGGAGATGAAAAAGGACCAATCGTGGAATCATTTACTGGATTGGTTGTACTGGAAAAGAGAGTTCATTAGCTAAACATGTAAATACTCCAAGATTATATTAGGTTAGATAGGAATGTCACTAAAGCTCAGCTTTGAGCATTTAATTAGTTTTTGATTTTTTGTCTTTGAAATAAAAAGAAAAATATAAAAACAATAGAAAAAAGAAAAGAGGGCAGATTGTAAAACAAGAAAGGTACAACCCCATACCAAAAGAGAAAAAAAAATCTGGAAGTGTGCAAGCTTAAATTCCACTCCTAAAGAACACACTTCTAGTTAGTCAAACAGCCTAATCTTGACTAATTAGTTTTAATTTTTCTGCTGATAGGATAGTGAATTCGATTTTCCAAACTGTTTAATCTTGGCTTATCAGTAGATAGATTAGGATATAAATTAAAGGTTCAAACATGCTCAAAATATGAACCTAAGTTTCCAAAGAGAATGACTAAAATCTGTTTCAAATTTTGAGTCAAAAAAGATGTAAATCTGGTTCTAATCAGCTCAAAATCTGAACCAGTCAACAAAGAAAAACAGCTCAAACGAGAGTCAAAACAGAGCTAAAGAAAAGATGAAGGAAGTGCTTTGAAATTTCGGATCTTAAGCCTTCCATTTTGATTTAATTTTCTACAAAATAATATCTATGTGCAGCTTGTTTTTCATTGAATAGATCACAGCAAGTCAAACAACTTAATATTGACTTGACTGTTTTTAAATTTCTGTTATAGAATTTAGAAAAATAAAAATCTGTTGGACAGTTTAATCCCAACAGATGGTAGATTAGGTAGAGAATCATATGGACTCAACTGTTTAATCTGAGTCCATGGAGAAATAAGAAGTAGAATTAGATTAGTTTCTTGCTTTCAAAAGAATAAAATGTTGTATGAGAGTTTGCCAATCCAAGTGCACTCTAATGAAGAAAAAATGTTAGATCAATAGGATTGGGTAGGTAGAAAGCTTGAGTTGATGAAAGATCTATTGTTTTTCATGGCTGCTAATATGTTGTAGAGCAAAGAAGCTCATTCAATCAAAGAAAGGTAGCCCAATGGATAAGGCACTGATCAGCCTCACAGAGAATGCAAGTCTGAAGTTCTTGATGGCTTCAAGAAGGCACCATCCCCAAGTGGAGCCACTGTTAGCCACCTATAAAATTTGTCATATCAAATGGTGGCTAAAACATTTTCGGAGCCTTCAAGGAACAAAATTTTATTGCTAAAAAGTTTTGGCTCTTGAAGACTCTTGAAGGCCTCATGCCTCTTTCCAAAATCTTCACTGCTGTTTCCTTTCCCAAACTCAGAAATTTCTGCTGATTCCATTAAGAAGAAACTGCTGCAAAGGCCATTTTTCCCTCCTCCCACTTCAAAAATAACCTTCATTTTACTCCCTTTTTTCTCCATAAAACTCCTCTATTTTCATGATTCCTCTTCTTCCATTCATGAAAATCATTTTTACAAGGTTAAGAACTCACTTTTTAACCTTGCCAAAGCCCTCAAATTCCTTTGAAAACCATTGAAAATCTATAAAAAACCCATTTTTGTATTACAGACTTAAGCCCCCTTGGGCTAAGTCTTAAACCACTTCCCCCACATGCCCACGCCCTACAAACTAGGCGCTATGACCATCGGGCGCTTATCGCATCAGAAGTAATCAGTGAGCACAAGTCTTTGGCTTTCATAAAAGCCTCCGATGCGATTAGCTCTGTTTTATAAACCCCCCACCCCTCTCCACTTCACTCCATATAACCTATGCCACGGAACCAAGTGTCGAAATCCCAAAGCACATACATCGCATCAGAAGTTTTTAAAATGGGTTGATTGAAAAGCCTTACTCCGAAGTTCCGATGCGATAGGCCCTTTTCATACATAAGACCCGGGCCTATCGTTTCCCATAGACCCATGGCTCCACAGACGGGCACCATCCATTTCATACATATATATTCTGCCACCAAAACCTTTGTTTTATTTAGATTTTTGGGTTTTCATACATTATAAAGGGTTTCCGCGAGTTCGATTTCAAAAGCAATCTCCACCGTTGATCTTGGACCGATCAACGGCCAGCACTCAATCGCATCGGTGATTTCCATTTGCGCAATTTAAATCATTTATTTGCCACCCCCGATTGCCGATCCCCCGATTGGTTGTCCACCGTTGATTTCCTCCCCGCCTTCCTCAGATCCGACGGCTCTAATTCGCTCCGATCATTAAACCTTCCTCTGCCTTTTTGAACCCTCCTATTCACTCTCCATCGTCAATTTGATCTACAGATTGACGGTCAATGCTTAATCACATCGCAAGTTTTCAGCACTGTGCAAATTATTTCCCCGCCGATTGGATGCCTCCGATTGCATCTGGACCGTCCGTTCGATCTCATCTGGTGGCTCGTGTTCCTCCCGAAACCCATTTCGATTTTTAATTTATTTTCCCTCCGCCTAAGGTTTTTAAAACCTTATTTCTTTGTATTTTCGCCATTTCCCTATTATACGTCCCGGATCGCTCCCAACCGTCGATCTCTGCAGATTAACGAATCTAATTTATTACTTCCCATTGCTCTCCTTTCGACCATTATACGCAGATCTCCACCATTGGATGCTGCCATCCAAGGGCTACGCTCCTCCCATGCCCTCTGAAGCAGTTTTTCCCAAAAAACGCAAGATTTCTTAATCTTTTTTGTGTTTTGCAGGACTAATGGTTTTCCATTATATTGAAAGAAAAGCCAAGGGCTGGGAATGATGATTCCCATGCCTTTGATCCATCAAAGGGAAGATATTCACAGGTTCAATATCCACGTTTCGTCGATGCTTCATGGGCATTGATGCCTTGAGAGCCCTTCGCAACCTGCACATCAACAAGACACAGTGATTTTAAATCACACTTAAAAGAGTATCAGTGTTGAAGACAGAACACAACAGAACAGAAGATTGAAGACAAATTTGGGGATTATGGCTAAGATTGATTATCAAAAGCCTAATCCTCCAAATTAAATCAAAGTTAAAGGAAATCATAAAGATCTACAGACAGAAAGGCCTCCACCACCACATCTGAGGCAAATTGATTCCTTTCATCTACCATAGTGCCACCTGTAGCCACAAGCATTCAAGCAAAGGCCGAAGTGATTGATCAAGATCAGATATTTGCCTCAAACACAACCGAAGATTTAATTCTGCTAAGAGAATTTAATGCAATAAATATCAGCAGAATTATTACATCTTGAACAGAGCCTTAAAAGTCAACAAAGCTCCCACCAAGCTTTAATCTTAATTGTAAAACATTTAATACAGATAGAACATCTGTCAACTTCTTCATTGAGCCCCTCAAAGGCCGAGAAGTCATTAATCTATATTAATTATCTTGGGAGATCTTTTATCAGATCTCACCTCCTCATTCTTCTATAAATACTTCTGTAGAATATGAGAAATTGTTGGTTGGTTGGTTGTTGGTTGATCACTAGTTGTAATATTGAAACTCTCTGAAATAATACATAGTCTGTTGAAGTTGAAGAAGAAATTGAAGTCTTGGAAGCTTGATGGTGTTGTGACATGCCTGTTCTTGAGAAGGCTCTATCATTGGATCCCTGAGCTTAGCTGTTGGTGAAGTATTCTGAACTATTTAATGTTTTCTCATGTTTCCATTCTGTTCCATAATTTCTTACTACAGTAGGTTGAAAGTTTTAGGCTAAGAAATGACTCCTGGAAGCACCTTAGACCTGTTCATCCTTCACTATTTCATGTTTTCTTCTGCTGAAGTATTTTAGAGTCTTTAATCTCTCTCTTTAGTCTTCATGCTTGTTTATTTCCTTAACAGTTCGAACAGTTGGTTTCAGCATGATTTATGGTTCTCCCTGCTTGTTTGTTGCCACTTAAAGACTATTAATGAAGTCTCCCTTTGAAGTTCTTTTGTTTACAGTAAGTCAAGGAGGTCTGTTCTAATCTTGCCCCTTGTCCTTGCTTGAACATTTGGCTTAAAGGTCTTTATAGTTATGATCATAGATGTATTTAGGTGTTCCCTCTTCTATGATCGTAATTATCAATGAATCTTTTATGTTTTCTAAGTCATTTTAAATAAAATCTTTGAGGAAATAGGGTCTTCTCCGAATCTTAGATTTCGTTTTAAAAGTTGTTTTGAAATCATTGTTTGCTTAAAGGTGTGATTTGTAGAATTCATGGTTAGCCCTGTCTATCAAAAAACTCTTTATTGTTCAAATTGTGTTTTCAAATTCCCTTTGTTGAGAATTAAACTTCTCTTTCCAAATCATTGATGTCCATCTCATTCCAAAAACCAAAGGATCCTGTGGCCAACTTAGATTTGCCCTATGATATCCCATATCCATTTATAAGTTTTTTATAACCTCTTCTTGACTCCATTGCCCAATGAATCAGACATTTCCCCTTTCTATCTATCTTTCCTAGACCTTTCTGGTTCTGCCATGTCCTTCAACCAACCAAACAAACAAACAAACACCTGCACTTAATAACTAGTCTAAAACCAATACTCTAAGCACACAAAATAAACCTTTGCAAACAAACATTTGAGAGATCCCTCTCTGAGAACAGGAGGACTAGATCCTGTAACTCTAAAGATTGGTTCTGATGTTGCCTTGTCTTTTGATTTGCCAAACTATCAAAACACGGGACACCAACAGTTTGCGGACTCTAGATCTACCCTTTGACCCATTACAATGCGTTCGGGGCTTTGACCCACCCCAAAACCCCTGTGTTAGACTAATTAATACAAAAATATACAAAATTAGTAGCTTAGGGAGCCCCGTTCCAACAACTCTATAAAAATATTGGACGACTTGGCTCATACTTTGAACCATATGGTAGCCCTCATCCTAAACCATACAAGAAGAATGCATATGTTGGGGATATGTTAGGGAAAATAATGTACCTCTTGCCTTCTAACATGAACCAAATGAGAAGGGATGCTTTTTCCGATCAAACTATGCTCTTTGCATTTATGGGTCGAGTATTGCTACAACATAACTTCTATCTTCTCATTTTGTAAGATGGATCACCAATCTCTATAACCATGAAATATAAGTACCACCTATGGCCCTCTATATAGAAACAAGATTGTAGACTAGATAAAAAACTACAAACCGAAAAAAATACACAACAACATAAAAATATAAATACTTCTATTCAACTCCAACTTCCTCTTACATTGGAAAACTACACATTTTAAAATATAACCTTAAAAATATAATAATCTAGAAATTTCATTTCTCTATCATAATTAACATGTTGCAAAAATATAGAATAAAAGAAAAAAATGTGCAATATTATGTGTTTGAACAAGTTCCCTCATCTACAAGATCCCACTACACTAACAAATGAAATATTGTGTGCTCCTACTCGTTCAAAATAAAGGGAAAAAAATTAATATCCACTATGAACTAAGATTTTAAAATTTATTTTAAAAAATTAATGTTAAAAATCATCATATAGAATCCATACTTTAAAACATAGGATATTTCTATCAATTCATCCACATGTAATAATTGTTACCATCACTCATTCACTTTCAAAAGAAGTTACAAGTAGATAATACATTTTCTATTTCCTTAATGTCATTGGTGTGATCTTAATAGGAATATCTCCAACATTTTCATTCAAATTGTTGTTTAGTAGTTCAAAGAATTGGTGAAATGTCATTTCCATTTCAATGAATTCAAGCTAGTGAAGGTTTCTCATACGGCATCCCTTCGTGAAAGATATTTCAATATTTTTTCCCAATGGCACATTCTTCACTTTTTTTCAAGGGTTCTCTACTATCAAACTTGGAAACGTATGTAGAAAACATCAATATTTAAATACTTAAAATTTCAGAATTTTATTAAAATAAAATGTTATATTATATATAAAATATTATAATAAAAAATTTATTAATAAAAATAAAAAATTTTATTAAGAAATTATTATATTAATTAAATATATTAGTAAATATTTAAAATACTTTTTAATTAAATAATTTTAAAATTAGATAGTATTTCATATTGATTTTAACATGCGTTTACGTTTTAATTATTATTTTTTGTCTATGGGGCATAGAATAGATAATGACATGGTGTTCGCTTAAGAAACTCCATGGTGAAAGATCACTAGTTCAAAACCTCATGAGAAAAAATGCAACTCATGCTAAGGGCCGGTGTGGCCTGTGCTCGAGTGTGAACCCTAGGTTATTTTGATGGCTTAGAAGTGCCTAGGTAATAGCTACCCAAGTCATAGGTTAGGCGTGCCTATCATCTCATGGCTCACATTACCTAACAATAAAAGAAATAAATAAATAAAATAACATTTTATAATTTTATACATATCTTTAAATTTTCAAATTTTAGCAATATAGAATTTTCAAATTTTAGAAATACAAAATTTTCAAATTTTATTAATGTATATGGGTACCAATAATGTTACACATCATTTTGTCACCATGACACTTGACCCTTAAAATGGATCTCTCGTCATCCATAGACATGTTTCAATTCACTCCTTGTGTTAGAACAAACCTTGTAATTTACGTATCACAAGGTGACCGTGTACTTGCTCTTTACAAATTTTTCATATTGTACATAGATGTCAAATTTCAAAATATTTTCCAAAGAAAAATTAAGAGAAATAAAAAGAATAAGAAAAGAGGGTATTTAAAAAGGAGAAATGCAAAGTTTATGCTATAAATATGCGACTAAAAACTACCCGATTGTTTCCTCAAAATCAATCGAAGAGTTCAAATTTTACTCTAAAGGTAAAAAAAGGGATATTTTTTGTTAAGTTTGGGACCTTATGGTATGTTTCTATCCTAAGTCCCCGACCACATTGCATATCTTCTAGCCTCGCCCCTTGGTTATTCCTCTTATCCTAAGTTTCATTTTACCCCCTTGACTCTCATACTCCCGACTCCAACTCACATTACCTGCCCAAACCCATCCACGTTAACCATGTATGTTCCCTACCTTCACATCCGAAGGTTTTAGATGCATTTCGCACCCCCCTTTAACCTTCGAACTTTAACGATGAAGGGGGGGTCCGAAATGGACGCTTCGAGTCCGGGCCCTACTCCCACACGTCAATTCACAGAGTGATTTCACAACCCCCTTTCACAATACCGCCTACCACCTTAGGACCCCTCCGAAAACCATCCTTGGGTTTTAAGTTCATGATATAACCTTTCGAAAGGCAATATGTGATGAAGTGGGACCCATTCACCTACCACACCCCCTTTTCATTTCATTTCCATTTAAAAACATTAAACCTTACCTTTTCCGCTTTATATTGCTACTTTACCGTGTTTCACCGCTATATCATTGTTTTACCTCTCGCTTCGATGTCCTCGATTGCAATTAAAGTGGGCCATTCCTCCCTAACATGTCACTCTTTCACCATCCATCGCATATCGGCAAAGATAACTTTCGCATCACAACTAAACCTTAAAAACTTGCAATCACCGATTTGCGGTATATCACATCGTAGATTTTTTAACTTATCGTTCGAAGTGCCCACATGTATTTTGTTTAAATTGTGATGCGGTTAACCCCACCACAGCCTCTCCGCCCCCCACTTCAAGTCGTTTGAAATACATTGATATATCATGAAACCTAATAAACTTTTCCTTACCGCATAAAAAATTTGCCTCTTTATAACTTCGCCGATGTAGTGGGTTCCACCTTGCCACATTATCCTCCAATCAATGCAAATCGCACTTCGCATGTTTTAGCATTTAACCCCATGCTCATAATAAAACTTTAAGTTTGCAATTTATGATGCGTCGATCCCACTTTCCCTCCACGTCACCGCCTTCTCCCCCGCGCTTCATATTTCACATCCTTTAGAGTTTTCCTCTCGTCGCTTATCACTAAAATTTAGGATTTGCGATCCGTGGCGTGGTTCGGTCCCACCTTACTTGCAACGTCACCTCCTTCTCCTCGCACTTCGCACTTCGTGTATTTTAGTATTTAATCCCCGCCGCTTATAACAAAACCTAAGATCCGTGATTTGTGATGCGACCGGTCCCACATTCCCTCCACGCCGACCTCCCTCTTCGCATCGCATCGCCGATTAAATTCTTATATCTTAAACTCGTAAAACATGCGAAATGTGATGCCCAGCGCAGATACGATGCGACTCGTAACTAAAATATAAACAATTTCAAATCCGGGTACACAACTTTTTATGCTATTCCGTTTGAAAAAGGGTTAAACACGACCCAAATGGCTTGGGTAGCAAATAAACACCACAAGTTGAGTCGGGCAGCAAAAGAGCATTCATACATAATTGTTATGTTATAACTATGTGAAATGGAAAAGGCAAAGAAGCACATCAGCATAGTCACTAATTGATGAAAAGTAGCTAGCTGCCTGCACTGTGCTTAAATACTCAACACCGCTTTCCCGAAGAGAAGGGCTATATTTTAGAGCCACGATTGGTTACCTCTTCGTGACCATCACAACCACCTCCTCAAACCTTATGGTTTGATCTTCCAAAGATTCATTGAAGCGTTTGGATCTCACGAAGAGTTTCCCAACATTAATTCTACATGCAAACGCTTTTGTTGTCAAAGATTTCTAATCGTGCCCTTTGCATGGCCACACTTGTCCATTTTTTCTACTATTGCATGGCAACACTCGTCCATTTCTCGCTAAATTGTAATCAATGCAAGGTTGTCGAGTAGGATAGGGCAACTTACTTAGTCTTTAGTTAAATACTACCGGAATTTTCATTATCAAGGGTTGGAAAATTGGACCCCGCTAAAACTTGCATTGTAAGAAGTATTGGAACACTTTAATCGTTTGAGTTGGGCATCAATAATAAGAGATCGTTCACAGGATTCTTGAGTCGTGTTAATGGTGATGTTTTTCATCCGTGTTAATGTTTTTCCTTTGTCTTTACACGTGCGTGCATCAATTTGTTTGATTTCAAAACAGTAAATTTTAGATTAAGATTTGTCGAGAGAGCACCTTAATTCTATCCGTGTTTGTTATCTTAATGTTTTCCTCTAAGACTCCGGATCCAATTAAGAGATGGTCTCGCTCCGCATTTACGCTGAACTTTAATCTCCTCCTCCTTTCCCCTTTCACTCTACTAGTAAGATCCAAGATGCATATTTAGCTTGCCCCCGTGAATGCCCTTGAAAAGTTGATGCACACCCTCGCCTTTTATGACTCCATAGCTAATGGATTAAATCTCACAGACTCTATCTCGATCCAACCACCGAATCAATAAAAAAAACAACCCTCATAATTTCTATAACTAGCCTAATATCAACATTTAGAATCATCAAGCTAAATCATAAAAATAGAGAGAGCTCCCTCCGAGTCTAGGAAGGCTAGGTCTTGGACTCCAAAGTGGTTTGAAGTCGTACTCACGTCGTTTGTTCTTGCTAATCTTACAAATTAAGGAGTGACAACATAATATCAACTCCACCGGGAATTATTGAAAAAGATGAATATTTCATCGTAACTCGAAAACCCCCAACAACCAAACATTGTATGATTTGGAGTATTTTTCAAGATTGGTATCTCGGTTGTTGATGGTGGACAACAAGGCAGACACAAGAAAGATGAAATCATCCCACTTGGCGACTCCAATTCGCATCAGTTCCATTCAAAGACTCCACCGGAGGAAGGACTCGAAACATGACCAATCAACCTAGAGAGCGAGAGTGTTCAAGCCTGTATTGGATTCAAGAGAGATTGTTGTTTTTATCCCTGTAGCTATGTTCTATCCTACTTTACACCCGATCAAGAGTACACCGCCGAGGTTTAAATTTATCATTGGAAAATTAGTGAGCCTCAAGGAGTTAAGCCCCAAATTGTAGACCATGTATATACTTATATACCGTGCACATCCCGGATGCATTTGTGGAAAACCCAATGAAACATGAGCCTCAGTGCTTTATCTCCCCGCTCTCGCTAAATTTCCACATGGTTATAAGCCTCCCGCTTTACCGCCTATACCCCGTAAAAAGTCCCGATACGGACACAAGCCCCTATCCTCCATGACCTCCCTGCAAATTTTATCGATAATCTACCTAGATTTGATGGATAAAGCGCAAATATCTCTCCGCATAAAAGAAAATTCAAAATATGGAGGATTTCCTTGATCCGTTTGAGGTGGGAGAAGATGACATGAATATCGGAATGTTTTCCCTATCATTGTCAAGGTAAAGTTAAAAATTGGTTTAAAGATCTTCCAAACGCAGTAAGCATTAGCAATTTTCATCAATTCACTCAAGTTTTCCTAGATATATGGGTGGTTGTGGGAAATGTTTTTTCTCATAATAGAAGAGTATAACCATTTAAAAAGACAAGCCTAGGGAGACAATACAACATTTTTTAGCCGAGGTTATTTAAGGTATACTATTCGATGTCTCGTTAAGATAAGGCCACACCCAGGATTAGCTCTTTGGGACTACCCGGATGCATTTGACCCGTAGATGGAATTCTAGTTAAGAGAAAGGGACCCCCGCAACCCCCGGAAGAAATGCAAATCGTGGCGGGCTTGATGTGGAAGCCAACATACTCGAACAAGGAAGCAAAGTTAAAGGTTGTGGAGAAGGATAAAATAGAAAGAGAGAGAGATTGATATACCGCAGAGATAAAGCTAGATATGCCGACAAACACAATCAATGAAATGATGCATATGATTAGTAGGAAAGAGGAACTTGATGTTCATATAACTCATTTTCCATTAGTTCCGAGAAGAAAAAACATCAATGACCCAATCATTTTACAACCCATCCTAGACACCCTAAAACATAAAATGATTGTTTCATGTACTCTATCCACAACACGCAAAGATGAATTCCAAAATCGAGCGAGGCATGGAAATCCTCAATAACAATGTACATGATAAATGACCTTGCATACAAAGGTACACATATCGAATATGATTATCAATAGTGAAGACTATGAAGTTGAGGTTGAGGCCGATTATTCAACATCAAGCAAGACTATGTTCTTGGGATGAACAAAATCAGCTATCAGCAATTCAAAGATGACAACCAAAATATGCATGCCGAGCAATATTGTAAGAAAGAAAATGCAGAAGTTGTCAAGTAAGTATAAAATGCATTCCTCTATCTTTTGCCTAACTCTTAAGAGAGAATTACAAGTAGGTTTCAACTAGGAAGGAGGAGGAATGCTCTAATGAGTCGAGTGAGGAAAAGAGGGATGATCCCGAACCTTTTTCGCATCCAAAAGTTCTCTCTCTCGAGTCATCTTGAAATCATAGAATCTGAAATAGATGGTGAATTGATCCAAATTGATTCTTTGTCCGTATGCTTTGATGCATTTCAAATTATGAAAGGGAATATGGATCACATTCTAGTTGATAGTCACGGGAGAAGAGAACTCTCTCACCAATCGTATGAGGAAATCACAGATGATAAAATATATTTTTTAGATCCGTGGGCTCAAAATTTCCGAGTTCTTTTGAATGTCAAGTAGCAGAGGAAATCGCGCAGTCCGATACCGATGATGGATTAATCCCGACTTTTGACTCTCTACCTTTGTTATTTAATGCATTTCAGATTATAAAATGGAACTCGGGATCACATTCTAGCTGATAGTCCTAAGAGAAAACATGATGTCTCGTAAGAACCACCACTACCATCTAAAGCACCACATGACCCAATAGCAGACATGCGTTGGATGGTTGTCGCTTTCAAAGTAAATCTTCCTCGTGTTCATAATGCTCTCAAAAGTTTCTATGATATGGAAATGACCGTACAGCATTCCCCCATTATCTGATTCGAAGAATTAGAGGCACAACACTTATTAGGTAGCATGCAAACATGTTCCGAGTTGATTGAATACCAGGAGAGCACATTTCACAGTATTTCGTGATATGAAGTCGGGATTGGTTGAGTCGGAATACCCATAAATAAATCAAGAGCATCTTGATCCAGAGGACTATCTATATGGAGGAATTGTTCTTTACAAATCCAACACATATTTTCGGCATGTCGTTATTTTTCAAAGGTACCAAGATCCATGTAAACAAGATTAGGCCGGGAATTTCTATCAAACACCATTATCAAGTTTGTCTCCGAACATGGTAAAGAGAAATGAAAGAATAAAGATATTAGAACAATTTCTGACCGTTCGCACCGGAATTATTGTATTTTTTAGAAGGGCAACCATTTTAGTAGATTAGGGTATGTTGGTGTGCAAATAAGATCGTATTTTGAGCATTTTTTCAGCTTTTTGTTTTAGACTGCTTTTCATTTCCATATCAAGATGTTTCGATTTTAGTTTCAAACTAGTTATGGTTTTACCATTCAAGTTTTCAAGGTGCATCAAGTATTTTCAGCTTGATGGATTGAAATGGATAAGCTCAATTGTAGTTTCAGTATATTTCAATCAGCTACTATGCTCGTCGGCCAAGCAAATGTTCTATTTTTATCAATCAATGTCAAGAGAAACAATCAATTAGTTTCCACTCACCAAGTTGTCCGATACGTATCAAGAGACAAGTGGTGGGATCAACCCGAATGGATCATGCCACTAGTCTACGTGTTCTTGACATCTCCTAAAGGGAGCCGCCATCCCTAGCTCAGAGCCACTATTACAACTCCGTAATTTACAATATCACAAGGTGATCGTGTACTTTCTTCTTTGAAAATTTTTCATATTGTACATAGATGTCAATATTCAAAGGCTTTTCCAAATAAAGATGAAGAGAAACAAAAGAAGAAGAAAAGAGGGTATTTAAAAAGGAGAAATGAAAAGTTCATGCTATAAACATGCAACCTAAAAACTTCCCCGATTGTTTCCCCGAAATCAAACTCGAAGAGTTCAAATTTTTTCTACTAAAGGTCCGAAAAGGGATGATTTTTTTTCAAGTTTGGGACCTTATGCTATGTTTCTATCCCTAAGTCCCCCGACCACATTGCATATCTTTTAGCCCCACCCCTTGGTTATTCCTCTTATCCTAAGTTTCATTTTACCTCCCTCGACTCTCATAACTCCGACTCCACCTCACATTACCTCGCCCAAACCCATCCGCACTAACCATCTATATTCCCCACCTCCACATCCAACGATTTTAGATGCATTTCGTCACTTTAACCTTCGAACTTTAACCATGAAGGGGGGGGGGTCTGAAATGGGAAGTTTCAAGTCCGGGCCCTACTCCCATGCATCAATTCACAAGTGATTTCGTACCCCCTGTCACAATACCGCCTACCACCTCGTGGGACCCCTCTCGAAAACCAACCTTGGGTTTTAAGTTCATGATATAACCTTTCAAAAGGAAATATGTGATGAATTGGAACCAATTCCCCAACCACACCCCCTTTTCATTTCATTTCCCTTTTAAAAACATTAAACCTTACCTTTTCCGCTTTATCGCTTTATATTGCTACTTTACCGTGTTTCACCACTATATCATTATTTTACCTTTGCTTCCAATTTCCCGATTGCGATTAAAGTGGTCCATTCCTCCCCGACATGTCAACCTTTCCACCCACCATCCATTGCATATCGTAAGGTAACTTTTCACATCACAACTAAACCTTAAATCTTGCGATTGACGATTTGTGATATATCACATCATATTTTTTAACTTACCGTTCAAAGCGCCGCATGTATTTCGTTTAATCTCTGCGATGCGGTTGAACCCACCATGGAAACTCCTCCCCCCCTTCAAGTCGTTTGAAATACATTGATATATCATGAAACCTCATAAACTTTTCCTAACCGCGTAAAACATTTTTTTTGCTTTATAACTTCACCGATGGAGTGGTATCCATCTTGCAACATCATCCTCCAATCAGCACAAATCACACTTTGCATGTTTTAGCATTTAAACCCATGCTCATAACAAAACTTTAAGTTTGCGATTTAAGATGTGGTCGATCCCACTTTCCATCCACGTCACCGCCTTTCTCCCCCACGCTTCACATTTCGCATATTTTAGAGTTTTCGTCCGACACTTATAACTAAACTTTAAGATTTGTGATCTCGCGGGCCGTGGCATCAGCACGCACCTTCCACGTCACCTCCTTTCTCCTCGCACTTCGCACTTAGCATCTTTTAGTATTTAACTGCTCGCTATAACAAAACCCAAGATCCGTGATTTGCAATGTAGTCGGTCCCACCTTCCCTCCATGTCACCTCCCCTCTTTGCATTGCATCACCGATTACATTCTTATATATTACATTGTAAAACATGCGAGAAATGTGATGTCACGCAGATGTGATCCATCGAACTAAAATCTAAAAAAATTTCAAATCCAGGTACACGAGTTTTTTACGCTATTTTGTTTGAAAAAGGGTTAAACACAGCCCTCAAGGACTCGAGTAGCAAATAAACACGACAGGTCAAGTCGGGCAGCAAAAGGCGTTCATACAGAATTTTTATGTTATAACGATAGAGACCGAAAAAGTAGCTAAGCACATTAGCACGACCACTAATTAATGAAAAGTAGCTGCCGCTACACCGTACTTAATTACTCAATGTCGGTTCTCCCGAAGAGTAGGGCCGAGTGTGAGAGCCACCATTGGTTACCTCTTCATGACCATTACAAACCACCTCCCAAGTTATGGTTTGATCTTCTCGAGGAGTCATTGATGCATTGGGACTCTACGAAGAGTTGCCCAAAATTAATTCTACACGAGATGTTTGTTGACAAGAGATTTCTCGATTAGGCCTTGCATGGCCACACTTGTGCATTTTTCTCTGCTATTTCATGGCCACACTTGTCCATTTATGCTAGATTGTAATAAATGCAAGTTCGTCGAGTAGGATAGTGCAACCGACTTAGTCTTTATTTAAATACCCTAGCCAGAATTTTCATTATCAAGGGTTGGAAAATTCGACCGTGCACGAAACTTCTGTACCGTAAGAAGTATTGGAACACCGTAACTATTTGAAATGGGCATCAATAATAAGGGATCGTTCATGTGGATTCTTGAGCTATGTTAATGGTGATGTTTTCCTTCGTGTTAATGTTTCTCCTTTGTCTTTTCATGCGTCGTGCATCAATTTATCCGATTTCAAAATGTAAAATTTAGATTAAGATTTGCTGAGAGAGCACCTTAATTTCTGTCCGTGATTGTTATCTTAATGTTTTCCTCGATACTCGGATGCGTAATTCAAATATTGTCTACTCTCGCATTTATGTTGAACCTTAATCTCCTCCTCCTTTCCCATTTCACACTCGCTAGTAAGATCCGAGTCCCGCATATTTAGCTTGCCTTGTGAATGCCCTTGAAAAGTTGATGCACTACATTCAGCCTTTTATGGCTCCACAACCCAATGGATTAAATCTAGAGCTCTATCTTTCCAACCACCCAATCACCAATACAAACAACCCTCATAATTTCTATAACTAGCCTAATATCAACATTTAGAATCATCAAGCTAAATCATAAAAAATATAGAGAGCCCTCTTTGGAGTCTAGGAAGGCTAGGTCCTCGGACTCCAAAGTGGTTTGATGTTGTCCTCTGTCATTTTTTCTGCCAATATTACAAATTATGGAGTGGAAAACACCTTTGGAAAGTCAATAATCTAAAACGCTTGAAGAAAAGATGATTTTTTGGGTAACAAGGCCTTTTAACTTGTTTAGTATGACTTATGCTTCTTTTCCCTAGTCTATTTCCCCGCATTATGCGTTCTTCCATTGAAACTTGCATAGAACCGTGCTATGTCTTCCATTGTAGAATTCACACATGAATAAATGAAAAGTAAATAAAAGTGAAGTCTAGAAGCCTTGTTGGGTGAATATATCCCAACCGAAAGCTTCTAGGTAATATCTATTCGAGCCATACCCCTTACATCATGGAGCTAATTCCCTCCGATCAAGGAACCCTAATCCCACTATTAACGGATCTCATACTTCTCTTTTGGATACTACAAGAAAAAAAGACATTGGTGAGGGGCGAAAAATGGCACCATAAGCTCATTGGTGAGGGTCAAAAGAGCCTTCGTGCCACCAAAAACTAAACGTCACCAAAGGTGGCATCACCGAAAGCAAAGGTGTTGTGTGTGACATTCAAGGTCCATCACCAATAATGGTTTAAAATGATGGATAGTGACCGTCACGATTTCATATGAGAAATGGTGACAGCATAACAGTCTCCGTCACCGAAAAACCCCGAACGTCACCAAAGGTGGCGTCACCAAAATTATGTGTTGTGGTGAAATTCAAGGTCCGTCGCGAATATTGATTATAATGACTCGATAGTTACCGTCACCATTTCATATGAACAACAACGATTTTTTGGTGATGGGCCTTTCATGGCCGTCACTATTGGTGCATATATATGGGTAAGTTCGTTGATCATTACCATTTCATATTTGGTGAGGGTAAAAAGACTCGTCATGATAAGCTCATTGGTGACATCAAGGTCCATCACGAATAATGACTATAATTACAAATAGTGACCCTCACCATTTCATATCAACAACAACGATTTATGGTGATAGACCTTTCATGGTCGTCACTATTGATGCATATATACGTGTGGCGTTCGTTGACCGTCACCATTTCATATTTTGGTGAGGGTCGAAAAATAAGCTCATTGCCGATGGTCAAAAGAGCATCCATCACCAAAAAATGATCGTCGCCATTCCCTATGAATATCGTGGCACGATGGAATCGAACCACCAACATCCTATTTGTAGAAAGCGTGTGCTCTTCCATTAAGCTAGCACCCTTTAAAGAAGAGATCGTAGAAAATTTCTTAGCAAACCACTAACGTAAACAGCAGCTAAGAAACATTGCTTTGTAAAAGAGATATTCATGGTCAAATTAACAAGAAAGTGACATTTTAGCTTTGTTGCACTAGTGATGTTATTACAATATTTGGCCTAAACAATAAATAGAAAAAACCCTTTTCAATTTAGTAGGAGCATGATGGGAAAATAATCTCACAAGAATACCTAACATTCAACATTCCGACCCACTAAATCACTTTTACATCCTTTTGAAGTCCTTCAACAAAGGGCTTAAAGTTGGGAACAACGTCATAAAAATACTTACAGCTATAGAACAAGAATTTTAAGCTTTCCTTTGTTGTATGATATGGACATTTGTCCTTCAGTACGAAAGTTATGAGACACATAACCACTTTCACCCTTAAGAAAAAATGTGGTTGTAAATGCATGGTAAACTCTCTTAGCATAAATATGCTCTTAGTATGGTATTGGGATTCTCGTACTAGTGTCGAAATGTGATAAGGTTGCCAAAGACTTTAGATTTTAACTATGATATGGTGCACGCTAGGCTTCGCAGACAACATATTCTTTAGGAATTTCATGTTGGGAAACCTCCAAATCTCGTGTCCAGGAAAAACTCAAGTTAAATAGAAATATTTTTGTATAATGGTTGTGATTCATATAGATGCACATTAATATACATGTTTTTTTTCTAAATTTGAATATTTATATATTTTTTGGTCTACCGGTTTTTTGATCCGATCTTTATCTAGTTCCGATTTGATTCACATTTTTGAGGTTAACCATTTCGATGACCGGTCCCGGTCATGTAATTAAATAGAACATAAGAGATAAGGTGGTATTTGTGTGTTCATGAGAGTGTTGCATGCATAAGTAAGATGGGAGTTACAAAAAATCTTCACCTACGCCCAATTGGAAAATTGGAGTGTTGTAGATGTAAGAAAATGTGTAAGAGAATATCATAAATTTAGAAATAAGAATCTTGTGATGTTTCATTGGGGGAAAAAAAGGTTACAATTACTTGGAAATATCTTCTTTACCAGTAGCTATTGGTCTAGAGACTCGACCGAAGAACCCTCTTCTACAATCATAGCCAATGTTCGGTGAATTTTGGAGAAGAGGCTTCACACATTTACCGTAATGGAAAATCTGAAGTTGGACAACAAAATGATTACTCCCGACATCATCGTAGTCCGTAATCGTTAAACGAAAGATTCATCATTTGTATTGAAGTTACAAATCACGCGAATGTTTATATCTCTTTAATTTTGATTTTAGTTTGATTTTCAAACAATTTATATAACTTTATTATGTCTTTGTGTGCCACAAAGCATTCCAATACTTCAAGTAGATCCGATGTTGTTGAATTTTGGGCATCTCTTTCACATGATATAGGTTGGCATCTCAAAAAAACTATTGTGAGATGTAAAGTATCGCATTCCCATCCTCTCGCAAAAATATTTTTGGGATGCCTTCCACCTCAAGTTATTATTTAGTTTCATAAAATTAACTGAGAGACATATGTCATTACACATATGGTTTTCCCGTCGATCGCACCAAAAATAAAGGAAATGTTAAAACATTACGATTAATTGTTTTAGGATGTCTAAGAGTGATTTCAACCTCATCGAATTTTTGTCCGGAGAAAGTAGAATTTCTTATCCCATTTAAAATTCAATAGTTTTCGTGATTTCATGATTGGTACGATTGCTAACAGCTTTCATAGATACTATCGTGTATAATGTTGGAAATACTAAGAGGGGGGTGAATCAGTATTCCTTTCAATTAGAGCATTATTTAATCTTCAATTATTATCATTGTTTGTACAATGATAGCAGTAAACAAGAGGAACACAAATGCACTGCAGCTTTTAAGGTGGAAAACCACTCAGGACAAAAACCACATAATGCTTTTCTAATAATTCTTTAATATTCAACTCCAATTGAATATAAAGCTCCAACTTCCCAGAATCTAGAAAAGAATTATTCTCCAGACACCGGATGGACACTCCAACGCCCGAGATTCTTCGCAGTCAACCGAATGGATGCCCCAACACCCAATGAGCTACAACTCACCCTAGCACCACCCTACCACCCCATAGAAGAATAAAAGAAGAATGGACTCCGTACCAGTGGAAAATGGTCCACTTTACAATGATATATAATGATGTAGAAGAAGAAGATATACTAGACCATAACCCAAACTTTTGACACAACCACCTAATCATGATCCTAGACCTCCCAACACCGCTCTTCAACCCTTGCGTATAGATACCGGTACAATTTGTACAATAATGTATTTACAATGACTAAGTACAATGATACCTTTACAATGATTGTATGCGACGTCGCCTCACTTGAAGACTTCATATGATGAAATTCTTGCTGCCGTTATGCACCTTGGTTGTTGCTCTTGTCATGCTACCCTCTCGCCGCACCTTTCTTTGCTTTGTTGCCACAGAAAGTCTCGGTCCTTTCGCAACCCTTGACAACACATGATCTAGCTTTTTCTTGCCTTCTAGGAGCTCGATATTGAATATGGTGTATCTATGTTATTTCGTATCCTCAATATTCGATTTTCATCTCTATAGTATTCCTCTGAGTCTTCTTTCCAATTCCACAGGTCTAACCCAATTTGCATTCTTCAAGAAATATTTATGCCCAATCTCTCATAATGCCCTAATTATGGCCTGTTTCAGCAGAGCGCACTTGTACGGCATGCCACGTGTCACTGTTTCTTCATTTGGCTTTGAATATGATAGAGTGAAAAGTAAAGACTGTGAAATATCTTCCACTTTTTATGGAATTCCAATCCGATACTCAGAGAGAGAGTTATGATGATTTTACCAAGGTCACTTCTTTGAGATGAATTTCAGGAGCTTGCAAAAACCATGACTTCCACAGATCCTATCTCCAAAACTATTGCGCACCTTGATCTGAAATTTTCACCGTGGCTTCCTCGCGATTTTGGATTCACCGCGTAAAAATTTCATCTTCTCGAACCTTCGTAGAACAAAGCTATAGTGAAAATTCCACGATGACCCGTTTCAGCATGGCCGAATCCCTCGCATAAGGAGGAAATGAAGATCACAATTTATATGAATGCTTAAGTTGAGAGGGGCTTCAACGAGTGAACGTGGAGGGATTTTAGGAGCATAAAAATATTAATTATGACTTTTCAATGACTCCATGCCCCAACCCCATGGGGTTTGTAGCCCACTAACTCGAGTTACAAACTTCAAACATGAATGTCTCTCAAACCGTGAAGAATTACATGCGCATGCCATATATCAATGGAAACATCTCGACAAGTAGAAACCATAAAAAGCATTATTGGACCCGCAATATATTAATTTGGTAGGTAAAAACTCCCATGTAATATTGGGTTAGTCCCCTGTGTAGTGTCTTGGGGTTGACATCAATGACAACCATTGATCAACAATCTCCCCTTTGCACCGATGGCAAACACAAGTACTCCCCATGCGATCATGACACCTCTTCCTACAACATTCTCTCCCCTTTGACATCAATGGCAAAGGGTAACTCTCGAAACAAAACCATCTTGCGGACTCCGTACACACTTCCACTCCCGCCGACACACAACCGTCCCGTACACCGTACACACTTCCACTCCTCCCCCGACACATAGTCGTCCCGTACTCCGTAATATAATGAGAACTTGGGAGTATCCCAAGCTTTTGACGAAGATATTAAAATGATTCACAAGGTAAAGGTTTAGTGAAGATATCAACAATTTGTTCTTTTGTACAAACATACTCAAGTTTGATATTATTTTCACGACTTGTTCTCTAGCAAAATGATATTTGATCGTAATGTGTTTTGTTTTTCGAATGCATGATAGGATTCTTGGAGATGTCGATGGCACTAGTGTTGTCGTAATGCATATATGGGAATAGGCTCACCGAATTGTACTTGAAGATCTTGCAGAGTAGTTTGTTTCATCCGAAGGACTTGAGTACAACATGATGCCGCTACAATGTATTCGTCACTCGTAGATAACGAGATTGAAGTTTGCTTTTTGCTCAACCATGATATGAGACAACCACCTAGATAGAATGCTGCTTCCATTAGTACTCTTACGATCATCAAGGCTTCTTGCCCAACTGCATCCGTAAAGGCTTTAATAATGAGATTGTTACCCTTGGAATACCACAAGCCATATGTCTTCTGTGCCCTTTAGATATCGAAGAATTATTTTGACGACAATAATATGTGATTCTTTTCGTCGCCGTTGGAATCTTGCTACTTGTCCAACTCGCTTTGCACACACATCCGGCTCGCAGAGGCTATTACATATAGAAGACTACCAATCACTAGATGTGAAAGCAACCTTTGATCCACATCCTTAGATGAGTCGTCTATGCTTAATTTGCAACCTCGTTACCATCGAGTAAGGACGGGTTTGCAATCTTCCATTTTGAATTTCTCGAGCATTTCCTTGATGTACTTGGCTTGACATATAAATATTCCTTTCTCTTGCCGAGATATTTGAAGCCCTAAGAAGTATGTCAGCTCACCAAGTAAAGACATCTCAAACTCACTTTGCATCTTTGTAGAAAATTTCTTACTTAGTTGATCATCATTGCTACCAAATATTATATCATCCACATATACCTCAACGATTGTTAAATTATCTTTATCTATTTGTACATAAAGATTGCTATCAACAATACCTTTCTTGAACCCTTGTTGACGTAGATATCCATAAAGACAAGCATACCATGCTCTAGGAGCCTGCTTGAGACCATATAAAGTCTTCTTTAACCTGCAGACATAGTCTTCTTTTTGTGATAGTAGAAAACCTTCACGTTGTTTGATGTAAACTTCTTCTTCTAATTCTCCATTCAGAAATGCTGACTTAACATCCATTTCGTAGAATTTGATTTTTCTTGAACATGCATAGGCGAGAAACATTTGGATGGCTTCCATTCTGGCAACTGGTGCAAATGTTTCGTCAAAATCAGTTCCTTCCCACTTGTGCATAGGCTTTGCAAACCAATCTTTGCTTTGTTTCCGGTAACTGCTCATCTTCATTCAATTTGTTCTCGAACACCCATTTAGTCCCAATGACATTTTTATCTTTTGGTCATGGAACTAATCCCTGTGTGTTATTCTTCTCAATTTGATCCAATTCTTCATTCATAGCTGCTGCCCAATGTTCATTCGGCTAGCTTCCTCAAAACTACTAGGCTCAAAGGTTGCTAGAAAAGCAACGTGAGCTTGTTGTGATGAATGAAGTCGCGTCGACCCCATTTATGTCACCAATGATTTGATTTGATGGATGGTTCTTTTTTAATCCACTCTTTTGTTCTCCTTGGAGGAGCTTCTTCTTGTTGTTCCGTGTATATCTTGATGATCATTTTTTACTTCTTCCTCGTTGATAGTTTCTTCTTGTTCTACAATTTTATCCGTGTCTTTTTCAACCTCTCGTCTCAAGTTTCAAAGATTCTAGATCCTCATCATTACTCGCTAGAACACCATCTTCGTCAAAAATTAACATTTATGCTCTCCATTATCTATTTTCGTCTTAGATTATAGCATTTATAGGCCTTTCTTTTGTGTGAGTAACCAACAAAGATACCTTCATCAACACGTGATTCAAACTTACCCAAATTTTGATCTTCTCTTTTGATATAACATTTGCTTCCAAAGATTCTCGAAAATATTTTACATTAGCCGGTTTTCCTTTCCATAATTCATATGGAGTCTTGTTGCAATTATTTCTCCGAGAAGACTTCGGTTAGATAATGAAGACCTGCCGTATCAATTCTCTTGAAACCAGAATTTTTCATCCAATTTTGAGTCCTTCAACATTGTTCTACCCATTTCTTGTATAGTTCTATTCTTTCTTTCAACAACTCCATTTTGCCGAGGTGTTCAGTGTCTGTTGAAAATTGCCTTTTTATTCCATTTTCGCTCGCAGTATTGCTGAAATAATTTGGAAGTGAATTATCCACCATTATTTGATCTTAAACACTTTATTTTCAACCGCTTTCATTTTCAACCAACTCCTTGTAGATCTTAAAGCACTCAAATGCTTCATATTTTTTCTTTAGGAAACCGATTACCGTCATCCCGGTATAGTCATCTATCATTAACATGAAATATAATTCTCCGTCTAAGCCTTTGTTCTCACAGGACCACATAGATCAGTATGTATCAATTCCAATGGATGTGATGAAAAGTGTTCTTTTGTTTTAAATTGGACTTTTTTCTACTTGCCATGCTTACATGCCTCACATAGTGTGTTGGAAGGTTTTGAGATTTTCGGCATTTCCCGTACTGCTTCGTTTTTGCTTATCCTGACAAGATTGTCAAAGTTTATGTGACCCATTCGTTTGTGCCATAACCAACTTTCATCTTCTTTAGCTAGTAGACATGCTTTAGTTGCTTCATACAGAACATATATGTCGTTTAGAACTCGACTTGTTGTAGCCACAATTTTACCATACCTTCCTTTCCTGATTTCACATTTTGTGGAATTGAATAGCATTGTGTGTCCTTGATCACACATTTGTCCAGCACTGAGCAAATTGTGATTCATGTTTTCGACCAATAGAACATTCTTGGTTATAACATCTTTGCTTCCGAGAGTGATGGTACCTAATCCTATAACATTTGAAGATCCATCATTTCCAAAGGATATGGTTCCATCCTTCTTATCTTTCAGAGATACAAATTTCTTTCTATCTCCAGTCATATGCGTTGAGCAACCACTGTACAAAATACCACACATATTTATTTTTTTGAGCCTTGAGAGCGAGAGCACAATTATCAGCCTTCTTCTTCTTCCATGTTCATTCATTCCGCGCTTCGAATATTCTTCTAGAGGATTTTTCAAGTCTTGCAGTCTCGGCTATGTGTCCAAAGTTCCGACATTTGTAACATTCCATATTATTTCTTAAATGTTCAAATATACCGATATTTTTTTTAGCCCTAGGAGGTTCATATTTGAAGAATCTCTTGGAATTGTATTGAGTTCCTATGGTACGTGTGACATTCTATAGCTTTATGACCAAATTTTCCACATGAATAACAATAGCCATTAAAAATATGTTGGTACCTCGGATGAAAATATTCGTCGAGAAATCCTCTTCCAAGGATGTGCTTGCAAATCTTGTCCAATGAAGTCTTCATGTATGTCGTATCTCATAGGTTGATTGTATTTTGTTGTAGAAGATCCTCGCTTCTTCTTCTTTGTAACCGATGCAAGTTCTATCATTGTAAGATCATTGATTGTTGATGAGTTCTTCAAATGCCCTATGCTAGCTTGGCATACTTTTGGACAGCTTTTTCCCTTCTCTCACTTCCTTACGCAGGGAGACTACTTAGGCTTCTAATGCTTCCCTTTCTTGGTTGTTTTCTTCCAACTTATTTTGAAGTGACTCTTCAATACATTTGTGTTCTTCAACCTCAATTTTGAGACCTTGAACTTGTTATTCAAGAGTATTGGAACGAAACTTCTCAGCATTGAGCTCTTTTATAAGCTTGATTGCCTCCTCATAAAATTCTTATATGGTCAACCCTTCTTCTTCATTGTTTGATACTTCTTGTTTATTGTGCTTGGCCATAAACAATACTCTCTCATTAGCTTCTTCTTGTCGTCACTTTCTTCATCGCATGATGAGCTATCTTCTTTAGAGAAAAGTTCCTTTTGGATCCTTTATTTTTTTTCCTTACTTGTTGAATTTCTTAAAGCCTTTCTTTCCTTTTGAGTTGCCATCACTTTTGTTCGTACATTTTGCTACGAAATGCCTAACCCTCACCACAACCGAAACATATCAATGGAAGTTTACCTTCGAATTTTCCCTTACACGCCTTTTTAGTTTTCTCATAAAGTAAGCATATTCTTCACCTGAAAGACCTTCTCCATCATCTCCCTTTTCTTCACACTTACAGCTGCATGTCATTTCAATTGAAGGTTGTTTGTCCTTATTTTTTTTCTTAGATGCAACAAACGCGAGCTTATAGACTCGAAGTACCCCTTTTTCTCATCAAGTCTCATTTCATATGCTATGAGAACTCCATGTAATTCTTCCTTGCTAAGTTTGTCCAAATTTGCACCGTATTCTAAGACCGATACCTTTGGGTTGAATCTCCCCGGTAATGTTCTAAGAATCTTCCGTATAATAGTCTTCTCGTCAACTAGTCTCTCCCAATCCTTCCGCAGTATTGGTTATTTCATCAACGTATTGGAAGTATGTAGCAATGTTGCAAGCTTCTTTCATTCCGATTTGCTCAAATTTTACTCTATAGATTTGAAGCTTTGCTTCTTTTGACATTTGAGTCACCCGCATATATATCCTCAAGCTTTGTCCTATACATTTTTGGAGGTTTTACGACCTCAACACCTTATGATAAGCAGATTTAATAAGTCCATTGATAAAAATATTCTTTTTCTTTCTTTTTGCATCATTTACCAAATTCTTCTTACCTTGTTCATCCGCGGTTGATGTAAATCCATTTTGAATAGTGTCCCATACTTCGTAACCTTGTGCCAAGAGATAGACCTCCATTCTTCCTTTCCAAAGTGCATAATTATTTTCATTGAATAGAGGTACACCATTCTTGGTATGCTCCATGACCTCCTTCCAGCTTGTTAAACTACTATTTAAGGAACCAAGCTCTAAAACCAATTGTTGGAAACACCGAGAGGGAATCGCAAGATTCCTTTCAATTAGAGCATTAGTTAATCTTCAATTATTATTAGAGTTTGTACAATGATAGCAGCAAACAAGAGGAACACAAATGCACACAGATTTTTAAGGTGGAAACTCCATCCGGACAAAAACCACCTAATGCTTTTCTAATAATTCTTTAATGTTCAACCGTAATTGAAAATAAAGGTCCAACTTCCTAGAATCTAGAAAAGCATTCTTCTCCAACTCCCACCGGATGGACGCTCCAATGCTCGAGATTCTTCGCTAGTCAACCCGAACAGTATGCCCCAACACCCAATGAGCTACAACTCACTTATAGCACCACCCTACCACCCCATAGAAGAATAAAAAGAAGAATGGACTCCCGTACCCAGTGGAAAATGGTCCACTTTACAATGATATAGAATGATGTAGAAGAAAAAGATATACTAGACCATAACCCCAACTTTGACACAACCACCTAATGATGATCCTCAGACCTCCCAACACATCGCTTTTCAACCCTTGCGTACAGATACTAGTACAATTTGTACAATAATGTATTTACAATGACTAAGTACAATGATACCTTTAACAATGACTATGCTGCGCCCACTCGAAGAATTCATATGATGAACTTCTCGTGTGCTGCTAGTGCACCTTGGTTTCTCCGATCTTATCATGCTACCCTCTCCGCTGCACCTTGCTTTGCTTTGATGCCGTAGAAATTCTAGTCCTTTGCAACCCTTGACAACACATGATCTAGCTTTTTCTTGCCTTCTAGGAGCTCGATATTGAATCTAGTGTATCTCCTCGTTATTTCAGCATCCTCAATATCTAATTTTTGGTCCCGTAGTAGTCCTCCGAGTCTTATTTCCAATGCCACAGTGTCCGACCCAATTCGGATTCTTCAAGAAAGAGTTATGCCCAATCTCTCACGATGCCCTAATTATGGACTGTTTTAGCGCAGCGCACTTGTACGGCGTGACACGTGTCACTGTTTCTTCATGGCTCTAAAATTGATAGAGAAAAAAGTACATACTCGTTCACTATCTTCCACTTTTTACGAAATTCCAATCCGATACTCGCAGGAGAGAGACTATGAAGATTTTACCAAGGTCACTTATTTGAGATGAATTTCCAGAGCCCGTAGAAACCCCCGACTTCCACAGCATCATATCTCCAAAAACTGTTGCGCACCTTGATCTGAAATTTTTCCTGCAGCTTCCTTAGGATTTTGGCTTCGCTTCATAAATATTTCAGCTTTTGAACCTTCGTAGAAACAAAATTATAGCGAAAAATTCCATGATGACCCGTTTCGTATGCCGAATCCCTCGCATAAGGAGGAAATGAAGATCACAATTTATATGAATGCTTAAGTTGAGAGGGGCTTCAAAAGTGAACATGGGAGGAATTTTTAGGAGCATAAAAAATATTAATTATGACTTTTCAATAACCCTATGCCCCAACCCCCATGGGGTTTTAGCCCACTAACTCGTTACAAACTTCAAACATGAATATCTCTCAAACCGTGAAGAATTACATGGCGTGCCATATATCAATGGAAACATCTCGACAAGTAGAAATCATAAAAAGAATTATTGACCCGTAATATATTAATTTGTGTAGTAAAAAATCCCATGTAATATTTGGTTAGCCCTTGGTGCCGCGCAGGGTTGACATCAATGACAACCGTCGATCAACATATGAGGGCATGGGATTGGGCATTTAATTAAGAGAACTAAGCCCCTGGAGAAAGTAGAATTTCCTATATCATTTAAAATTCAACATTTTTCAGGATTTTGGAGATTGGTAGGATTGCAACATTTTCATTAGATTCTATCGTGTATAAGGGTATGGGATTGGAATTTAATCAAGAGCATCAAGCCCTGGAGGAAGTAGAATTTCCGTCCTACTTAAAATTCAACAGTTTTCATGATTTCAAGATTGGTAGGATTGCAACATTCTCATTATATTCTATCTCATTTAAGGGTAAGGGATTGGCATTTAATCAAGAGCACCAAGCCCTTTTTTCTTTCTTTTACTGTTTTTGTATTTTTATTTTTATAACTTTGAATGCAACGTTCAGATTATGATATTTACAATGAAAAAATAAAATGCTTTGAAACTCATGATTCCTGCGGTAATGCTTTTAGCATCCTCGCCATTGAGAGGACCTCCATACGCATCTTCTCCATCTCAATTCTTTCAAGAAAAATGCATTGTGACCCCTCTCAAGATGAACAATATAGGGAACTTTCCACAAGTTCTCAAATCTTGCCATGTTTTCCCTCTTCTCTTCACTCCTTGAATCCCATTTAAGAACAACATTTCCAACTCCGGAAATTGTTTGCCTTAGTCCTCTTGTCAAATAGTTTCTTTACATTTTTCTTTGGACTAACCGCATCCTTTCATAGACTTCTTCCCTTCCGGTTCCGCTCGTAAATGGATGGTTTGCTTGATTCTCCTATGTATATCATTCTCTTCAACCTACACTTCTTGAAGGAGTTTCATGTCTGGAACTCATAATGAGGTGGGAAAGACTTCATCCATGCCATAGACAAGCTGATAGGGGGACATATTTATTGACTTCTTTGTAGTTAACCTATCAGCCCATAAGGCATGAACCAGCTTACTGTGCCATGATTTTTTATTATGTTCCAACAATTTTTTGATGATATTGATGAGGCTCTTGTTGGAAGATTCAACTAATCCATTTCCTTGGGGATAGTGATGGAATGGCCCAAGGTTATGTGGTATTTGTAATGTAAAAGAAACCGACCATATTCTTAGATTTAAAAGCAAAGTACTGTTCGTTATGATTTTTCTGGACAACCAAATCTGGATAGGATATTTGTTTCAAGAAAATTGATAATGACAGAGTCATTAGCATTCCTAGAGGGTATAGCTTCTATCCACTTGGTAAAGAAGTCGCATGGCCATGAGGATCCACTTATGTTGAGCTGAAGAATATGGGTGAATTTCCCCAATGAAGTCTAAACCCCATTGTTGAAAAGGTGCCTCAACTCTGATAGGATGTAATGGTAAGGGAAGGAGTTTTCTTTTGCCATCAAAAATTTGATAGTTATGGCAAGACATGACCAACTTTTGAGTATCTGGGAAAAGGGTAGGCCAATAGTAATCAAATCTAAGAATTTTGTTTGTTGTGGCCTTCTAGTAGAGGTGTCCTCCACACTCTCCGTCATGCAACTCATGCATAATTTTCCCTGCATCATCTTCAAGTAAAAATTTAAGTAAAATTCCAACAGCATTTTTCCAATATAATACCCCATCTAAGATGCAAAAACTCAAAGCTTTTTGTTTCAAAAATCTAGCTTTAGTTTTAGACAAAGAAGGAGGGGCATTTAAATATAAAAGCACATAAATAATGTCGCATACTAAGGAGAATTCATAAATGTTTCTTCAATAAAAGGAGCGAAGTAGATTCTTCTATTTCTTCCAACACATCTACCATATTCATGTCAAGTGCTTGGAAGTTAGACTCACCATAAGTTTTGCTAATCCTTGCCCTCTATAACTAGTTTTGGTGGGCCCGATTTCTAAGTCATACTCAAGAATAGTTGCAATACATTTTCCCCTTTTACCATCGTGGTCTTGACTTAGAATGTCCTTGACAGCACAGATGTGGAACGAAAAAAGAAATTATGTGAGAGTGTAAAATATAGACTCTAAAGTCCTTTAAAGCTTTCACTAATGCTAAGGCTTGCTTCTCCATTATGTTATATTTGAGAGGAGCATCTCTTAAGGCCCTACTAAAGAAGGATATTAGTTGTTCTTACCCCAAATCATTCTTTTGAAGTAACACCCAGCTATTGTATGCTCAAATGTAAAAGAAAAGATATAAAAGTCTTTGCTAAAACTGGACTAATCAAGACCGGTGTTTGAGTAAGAGCTTGTTTGACTCGGCTCGAATGATTGTTTAGCCAGTAAAGTCCATTTTACACCTACATCTTTCTTAAGCATGTTTGTAATATAATAGCTCGCAAGAAGATTGGGGATAAACCTCCTCGTGAAAATTAATCTTTCCAATGAAAGATTGTAATTCTTTGAGGCTTCTTGGATGGATGATTTGTGTTACACAGTAATTTGTCACCGTCCCTACCATTCCCCGTCCCGCACAATGGAGGACCCATTATGTGACCTGTGAGCAATGTCAAGCCTTGAAAATACCTTCATTGCATCCCTTTCCATGAGGACAACATTTCTCCTGTTTATCATTTCCTAAGCAGACCCCTAAAAACACATGTTTTTGCATTGGCGCTGGTAGCCCGTTATGTACTCGCGCCAATGGGGGAAAATTAACACCGAGCCCGCGCCAATTGGCGCTTTGTCCCAGTGTTGTACCCGCGCCACTCTGTTTATGGAAAGTTTTTTAAAAAAGAGGCGAAGTTTCGATTACAACAACTTCGTGGATGAGTCATCAGGAGTGGTTTCGCTTGAATAACCACGGCCTTCCTCCTTTGGCCTCTTGTTTCCACCTTATGGGGAACCTCCCAAAGGATAAGGCCTCCCTTCCACTATTGTAGGGATCCCAACCTCATCCTCTCCTCTATAAATATAACCTTCATCCATTGATGAAGGGGCTGAAAGGCTGAAAGGCTGAAGAGCTGAAGCGCTGATAGTCTTGAAGTGCTGAAGCTTTGCATCTCCCTATTCCCAAGCGCCTTTGTGCTGTAAAGAATCCCTTCTTTCCCTTAAGGCCCATTCAAGCGAGGAGACCATTGTTACGAGACTCTGGAGAGGTTTCCCTTTCCTTGGCGAGCTTTGCGAGACGTGGACAACCGGGGACCCGTTCGAAGGAAGCTGCGACGTCAGAACTTGGTTGTAACTTCTATTCGTTTATCACTTTAA
This sequence comes from Pinus albicaulis, assembly GCA_034641835.2. Taxonomy (NCBI): domain Eukaryota; kingdom Viridiplantae; phylum Streptophyta; class Pinopsida; order Pinales; family Pinaceae; genus Pinus; species Pinus albicaulis. The sequence goes on from CM076583.1 coordinate 852,280,939, forward strand.
TAGATGACTATGATTATGGTTCCACTCTTTTTGCAATCATGTTAATGCGAGTAATATCTTTTCTGACCGATATTTAGTTACGTATGTTGGTTCCTATGCATGTATCTGTTCGTCTCTTCTGTGTGCAGGTGTTCGTCCACGGAGATCGTGGAAGGATTGTGATCTGCCAGGGCTGAAGGACGGGGGCATCTTCTTCTTCTGATCTAGCGTTGGAATCCAGGTAGGCTCTTATCCCAAGTCTTTCATTTCGTAACTAGGAGCTTGCGTCATAGCATTGTTTGTTTGTTGCTAGACCCCTGCTGGGCTAGTAGGGATCGCCTCTGTCCGCAGAGGGGATTTACCTCCTCAACAAATTGGCGACTCCACTGGGGAGATCGTCCGGTCTTCATTGTCTCGTTTATGTTGTTTCGCTTTGATCGTTTTTCCTTGCTTGATGAACCTTCTGGGTTGGGTTCTTTTTGTGTTTTGGATTTTGGTTCAGCCCCCAGAGGATCAGATCTGACCTCTGCTTTTCCGAATTTTCACCTTGTCATAGTTGGCTATATTGGCGCGAGTTTAGCCCTGACAGTCGCGCCAGTTGGCGCAGGTTGTTAGTTTATCACTCGCGCCATCCCCTGTCTGGCGCGGATTACAGCCAGACAGTCGCGCCATTTCCTGTAGGTGGTAGGGTTACCCTTGTTCGGAAGCTTCTTTTGGTCAGTACTTTGCTTTTGGGTTTGTTTTAGATTCAGCTTGAAGTGGGAAGTCTGGTTTTGGTTGGGAGAAATTCTTTGTTTTTTCATTTTCAGGCAGTGGCGCTTGTTGTCAGTTAGCAACCCGCGCCACTTGGCCATTGGCGCTAGTTTTCAAGTAAAAGTCACGCCAAGTGGCGCTAGTTGTCAATGTACAAGTCGGGCCACTTTCAGGGTGTATGAAAATTGAGTTTTTTTTCCCTTAATCCTTCACTAGTGTGTCTTTCCCTTTGGGTCTTTCCTCTGTGTGAGCATAGATTACATTGCTCATTATTTGGAATGTCTTCTTTCTATGATTGTTTGATGTAAAAGGGAATGAATGCCTTGTTTTGATCTCTTGCTTTGGAAATCCTTTTTGTGTTTGACCGCATATGTCTTGTCAACTTTTGAGGGATTTTGTCACAAAGTATTTTGAAACAACGATTGCATTCTTAGTGTTTGTTCGCATCCCTTTTGCTTTCATCTTTCATTAAGAAGATTTGCGTTTTTTTAGTTTTCGTCTCATAGTTTTCTTTTCGTTTAAATGCATTAGATCACATTGCATCGAAAAGTGTTTTTGAGATTCATCATTGGACTTAGATCACATTGTTTAGTGATTGAAAACTAAAAATCGCTTCGAGTGCATTCTCTTTTGTTAAAAGCTTGCATTAAGTAGATTCTCATTTTATCGAAAAATGCATTGAATGCATTCTTATCATTTGAAAAGAAAAAGGAAATTGTGCATAGATTACAATTGCATAGTTTTCGAAAAAAGAATTTTGCATAGATTACATTGCATAATTCACTTCGTTGAATGTTTTAGAATACTTTTGGATAGTGAAAGTCATCTAGTTTGGAAAAGTTTCGTTTTCAGTTTTGTTGTTTGTTGCATCATTGTTTGAAGCTCTTCCCTTAACTAGATAGCATTCATCGAATTGAAAAGATTTCTTTTCTCATGTAGCTTTGCATTTAGGCGTCTTTTGAGACACTACATACGATAGGGCCTGGAAATCGAAACTTAATTGAAGATCAACTGTAAAATTTATTCAATTAACCTAAGGCAGCATTGGAACTTAACGAAACATATTTAGAAGGTCTAGGCTAGAGACGTGTTCCGGCGTCGTTAAACCTAGCAGCTGTCGTTCGCCTGTTGGCTTTAGACAGCGCTAGTACGTACTTGCGCTCCCCGTACCGTCGCGTATATAAAGGGAGACCCCTATAGGTTTTCAATCCTTTATCCACAGGAAGCCGAGTCTGCCGCCCTATACCCGTGATACACCGAACACAGCATTCGGGGAGACTACCTGCACGTACGGAAAGTCCTGGGTCGATTTCTGTTTCATTATTGAAACCAAGGTGTATATTGCAGTTCACGGATATTTGGTACACCCTTTGTGCCTAGTTTTTCCTGAGCAGTCATTTGGTCTTTTCTGACTCCCTAAACTTGAAAAGACCGTCAAGCGCTTGTCCTTTCACGCTTGTGTCAACTCCGAAAGAGATAGAGTCATCTTTTTATCGTTTCTCGACTCTTGAAACATGAAACGGTAGAATTTCTTACTTTCCAATGTGGTAAAATTAATCGCCCACCGTTTGATCGTGTGTCTTAACTCGTTTTCAGCCCGTCTGTGGTTTTGAGTTTGATGGCAACTTTTTCAGAGTTCACCAACCAAGGAATCCCCTCAGAAGGGAATCCTGGTCATTTTTCTCCTTTTGGAAATGTTGGTGCTCCTTACATGGCGACGTTGTCCCTTCCTGGATTAACGGTTGGGTTGCCTGTTTGGTTGTTCTCAACCTCTGTAGTTCCGAATGTCTCCACTACTGGTCAATCATCTCCTCCACCCGAACCACATCATGTTGATTCTAAGGTGGACCTCTCCCCTTCTTCGCCTGTTTCTGAGTCCTCCTCCTCCTCTTCGCCTGGTGAAAGTCTGGATTCGAGTAACCAGGTGGCTAAGAAGAAGAAGAAGAAGACAAAGAAGAAGAAGTCTGATAAGCAAGAGGCTAAATGTACGGCTTATGCTTCTGAGAAATCTCCTCTTGATAAACCTTCCAACCCTCCACGGAAAGTCAAGTTCCCTTGCCTGTTGTGCACGGGAGACCATCTTCTTCGAGACTGCCCTGGCATTCCCAAGGTGCTCGAAGTATGGTCCAACGGCCGCCCACCGTTGCCTTTGGCTTCTGGGAGTCAAGTTGGGGGCACGTCTTCAGCTGCTATTGATAAGAATTCTAAGAAGCAGGGTAAGATCACCAATCCCTGTAAGTTGTGTGAAGGGCACCATGCTATTCACCTTTGTCCTTATATGGATGAAGCCAAGCGAGTCCTGGACAACCTGACTGTTTCTACACCACGCCTCCCGGCTGGTTATAAACAGCTTTCTTTGAGTCTTCCACCGGCCGATGCCGTGATTGGTCAAGGGTCATCCTTGGTCGATCCCACTCCTCCAGAAATTCAGATTCAGGAATCCGTTCCCGACCAACCATTGGTCGTGGGATCGGTTGAACTGGCCCCATCTGCAGTGCACCAGGGCTTTTCTGTTGAGAGTGGACCCCATAACCCTCATGTTCTTCTGGTTTCTTCAGATTCTTCAGACTTGGAGAGAGATTCTCCTGTCCCTGTACTTCAAGAAGCTGCTCCTCCGCCTCCCATGATGGAGGCCCCGGAGGATATCCCTCCCGCCTTCGAGATGGAGGTTATGGAGGTTGCTTCTTCTTCCGTAACATCAGGGGAAGACCTTCGCATTTCGATGGTAGCCCCTCCGAGTAGTCTGGTCGCCTCCTTTGATTGGAGTCGATTTGCAGGATTCCGCCTTCCGTCTTACGTGCCTTTCGAGATCACAGTACAGGCTCTTGGTCTGGTCGTACCCAGCACCATTATAGACGAAGGTGCCTCTGTTAGTATTCTATCCTCAACTACCTGGCAAGCTTTCGGTTCGCCGCCGCTTGCGCCTGTTACGCAGAATCTGTTGACATTCAATAGAAGAACCAGTCAACCGTTGGGGATCCTTCCAAGGTTACCTGTTACTTTGGGAGGTAAAACCGTCCATATGGACGTGATGGTTGTTCCAGGCCCCTTGGATTTCAATCTGCTTTTGGGGCGCGATTACACCTATGCCATGGGAGCACTTGTCTCCTCCCTCTTTCGCGTGATGTGCTTTCCACATGAAGGACGGATCGTGACCATTTATCAGCTTTCGTTCTTTGGTCCTAATGTGGCATCTGGCCTGCCATCACCCCCTCATGGTTTCTATCCACCCGTTGTATCTGCCTCACCGCAGGTCAACTATGTGGCCACCTACCCCGTGCCTATGCTCAGTGAAGACGCCGTCGTGCATAGTGTGCTGGGGGCATTGGGTCCTGACTTCCAGGATGTTTTCCTTCCATTGGGAGCAGAACTCTTGGGAGCACCGCCTTCTTGTTCATTTTGATGTAAGTCGGTTAGAGCACGGTTTCCTCCCTGTGTCAAGCTCTTTAAAAAATGAAACTAGGTTGTCGGAGCACAGTTCGTTGTCTTGTGTCAAGCTCCTTAAAAAATGAAACAAGGTTGTCGGAGTAGAGTTCCTTGTCTTGTGTCAAGCTCCTTAAAAAATGAAACAAGGTTGTCAGAGCAGAGTTCCTTGTCTTGTGTCAAGCTCCTTAAAAAATGAAACAAGGTTTGTCGGAGCACAGTTCCTGGTCTTGTGTCAAGCTCCCTAAACCATGAAACAAGGTGTTTGAGGATAGTTCTTTTAATGTGTCAACCTCATTAAAATAATGAAACATGTTCCCGTTCAATTCGAGTCTTTGTTTAGATCTCGTAAAATCCCAGTCGAGTCTTTCTCTTGATCTCGTCACTTGAACCTTCACTCCATCTGCCTTTCATATGGACTGAAGCTTGGGGGGCATGTACCTCAAATTGAGTCACCATGCTGGGGGCATGCTTACTTTTTCAAGCATAGTTTGTTTCCGTTTCAAACTTGTGTAAAAATGAAACCGGTTTCAAGCATAGTTTATCTTTGTTTCAAGCTTGTGTAAAAATGAAACCAACTTCAAGCAAAGTTTCCTGATTTCAAGCTTGTGTAAAAATGAAACCTTTCCCATTTTACCCCTTGTGATTGTCATCTTATCAGCCTATTTTGCTAGATGAGCCTTGGTTTTCTCGCTCCATCGTCATTATCTGCTTGGCCGATCATATGCCTTCACTTGGTTGTTTTACCCGTTCCTGAGGAACCGCTGCTATGAGTGGTCTTGTTAGCCAGCCTCTCGACCTTTATTTGTTCAGAGTAGTTCCACCATTACTGGAACCAGTTGCTACCCTTTATACCACTCGTTCCTCCAGGAGGAGTCATCTTTCAGCTCTTTTCTGACTCTCTAAACATGAAAAGATTGCCGAGGCCCTTGTCGTTTCGATCTCGTTAAAATGGACACGAATCGGCATTCACCCAGTATAAGTTTAACCCTTTTTCGGGCTGGGATGGATTGATTACGAAAAAGGAATACCCTAGCCTATCGCGACTAGGAGGTTTTCCCGGATATTGTTTTCTACCTTTTCGGATCCGGGGAACTATTTACGAAAAGGGACCTGTGGAGTTTTCTTTTCCGCTGTCTTTTCAAACTCTCTAAACATGAAAAGACGCCGAGTTCTTCCTTTGTCAGACTCGTTAAACCCTGATGACATCGGATCTAGTCGAAATGACGTTCTCCGAGTTCCTCCTTCCTAGGACTCGTTAAATGCACTAGGATGGATTCGCCCGAAGGGCGGACTTATATCACAAGCATATGCTATCTCCTTCAAGCTTGTTATCAAAAATAATTGGGGTACTCGCCAGAAATGGTGGGGGAAAAATGGAACCATCGTCGTTGTCGTCGGCAGTATGTCGCTCTTGGACATGGCACTTGTCTGCATTCGTGTCGGGTTGGGGACATCTCATCTCGCTGCTTCACTTTGCTTCCATGGGTTTGGGTAATCTCTTTTGACCTCTCATCTGTTCACTGCCTCGTCGCCATGACCTTTGATCCGTTGATGTCAAATACTGCCAAGTCCATTGTCGTGCCGTTCATATGTTCAAGAGAAGTTGGCCTATGCAAATATCAACCTTCCTCTGTTTCTCATATGGTCCTAATTCACAACAAAACATTATGTTCCTCTGTCTCGTGTCGATGATGTGGGAATCATTATGGCCCACCTTCGATTAAGGTCACTTCCTGTCGACTTCAACTCATTATCCGGGAAGTTGGTCTAGAGACTCCTGATGGTACCTTGGAGCCTGCATGCCTCAATGGCAGGTTCGTCGCATTCGACGTGAGGTTTTCATCATTGGCCTCCGATCGAATGACTCTGCGGGTGTTCGACGTCAACTCATTTATTCACACGCCGTAGATTGTACCTGTAGTACCTTGAGGACCATTGTCATTATTGGTGGTTTCTCTCGCGTCTGTTAACAACTTTCATCATTGGCTGGTAATCAGACAATGTTCTTGCATGTTCGACATCAGCTCACATATTCACATGCTTGAACTTGTACTTGTTTGGTCGAGATGGAGCGCAAGACCCTGGATTGTGTCTGTTGTAATCCAGGCCGCGATTGTGGATTATTATCATTATGTACATGACTCACTGATTGGATGGCTGCGACCATACCTGAGTCTATTTGTTTGATCTTAGTTGGATGGCTGCGCCCATACCTCGAGTCTATTTGTTTGATCTTAGTTGGATGGCTGCGCCCATACCCTGGATCCGGATTATAGCATACTCTGTTCGGATGGCCGCGTCCATACCATATATATACATCATGTACTTGAGATATCAGTTGTATCTGTCTGTGCAGGTTTTCCGACGGCGGGCCTTCAGTTGGACATGTTCTCGTAAAGCATTTCACCCCTCTCTCTCTCGCGCCTCATGCTTTAGGGGGCATCTGTTACACAGTAATTTGTCACCGTCCCTACCATTCCCCGTCCCGCACAATGGAGGACCCATAATGTGACCTGTGAACACTGTCATGCACTGAAAACATCATCATTGCATCCCTTTCCATGAGGACAACATTTCTCCTGTTTATCATTTCCTGAGCAGATCCCTAAAAACACATGTTTTTGCATTGGCGCTGGTAGCCCGTTATGTACCCGCGCCAATGGGGGAAAATTAACACTGAGCCCGCGCCAATTGGCGCTCTGTCCCAGTGTTGCACCCGCGCCACTCTGTTTATGGAAATTTTTTTTAAAAAAAAGGCGAAGTTTCGATTACAACAACTTCGTGGATGAGTCATCAGGAGTGGTTTCGCCTGAATAACCACGACCTTCCTCCTTTGGCCTCTTGTTTCCATCTTATGGGGAACCTCCCAAGGGATAAGGCCTCCCTTCCATTATTGTAGGGATCCCAACCTCCTCCTCTCCTCTATAAAATATAACCTTCATCCATCGATGAAGGGGTCACGCTGAATGTCAAAGGTCGATAGTCTTGAAGTGCTGAAGCTTTGCATCTCCCTATTCCCAAGTGCCTTTGTACTGTAAAGAATCCCTTCTTTCCCTTAAGGCCCATTCAAGCGAGGAGACCATTGTTACGAGACTCTGGAGAGGCTTCCCTTTCCTTGGTGAGCTTTGCGAGACGTGGACAACCGGAGACCCGTTCGAAGGAAGCTGCGACGTCAGAACTTGGTTGTAACTTCTATTCGTTTATCACTTTAATAGATGACTATGATTATGGTTCCACTCCTTTTGCAATCATGTTAATGCGAGTAATATCTTTTCTGACCGATGTTTAGTTACGTATGCCGGTTCCTATGCATGTATCTGTTCGTTTCTTCTGTGTGCAGGTGTTCATCCACGGAGATCGTGGAAGGATTGTGATCTGCCAGGGCTGAAGGACGGGGACATCTTCTTCTTCAGATCTAGCGTTGGAATCTAGGTAGGCTCTTATCCCAAGTCTTTCATTCGTAACTAGGAGCTTGCGTCATAGCATTGTTTGTTTGTTGCTAGACCCCTGCTGGGCTAGTAGGGATCGCCTCTGTCCGCAGAGGGGATTTACCTCCTCAACAATTTGTAATATGCCATC
>CM076583.1:852288775-852383690 GCA_034641835.2 Pinus albicaulis
TTTGATCATTCAAGGCCACATAAAGATGCCCTGGAAGCTTGCTTTGAGCCTACACATGTCAACAAACTCATGCTAATTGTTAGGTATAAGTATAAGCATATTATTTTCTAAGTTTTAGCCATAAATTCACTTTAAAATGTTAAGAATTAATAAACTTTGGAAAAACATAGTTATGACCCAATAATGAGGTGAATGTAATGATATGGAGGTGGAATGGAGGTGACATGAAGGTAAAATGTGAAGATATTGATGAATAATGGAGTGAAAATAGAGACTATTTTGAGGCCCAACAAAGGGTATGTAGAACCAACCAGTAGTTTAGAACCTTACCAACAGACTTCAAGTACCAACAATTTTAGGCCTGAATTTGTTTCTTGAAGGCTGCAAAGAAAATTTAGCCACTAGCTGATATGATTGAAAAATATAGGTGGCTAACAGCACCATAAAGTGGGCCTAGATCCTCTGCAACGTAGCCTTGCATGGGAGTAGATGCTCTACAAAGCACTTACTGCAGTCTAGGGGTGCGTTGATGGATCAATGATGCACTTCAACTGGCATCTAAGCAGTGAAAATTTCATGAAGGAAATGTATCAATGGGATGAATTTTTTAGGGCATGTAGAAAATAATTTAGAGTATGATAGACCCAAATTGATAATGATTTGGGTTCTGGGAGTGATGCCCAAATCGACCTGTAACAAACACGAATTTTTGGTATTCTATTTATTGGATAGAAAGTTGGGAGATGATTTCCCACCTTAAATATTTAGACACAATTATTTTTCTATAGAATGTTGAAAAGATATTCGAGATGTAATTGACTGTCATTCGTGATGCTAAAAAATTGGCATATTTACTGGAAATACCCATGGTTGAGCCACTTGTGGAACTTGGAGAATATATCTTACCACTCTGGGATATTTGTCTTAAAAAAGCTGAGGATTATGTGAATATTATTTGGATTTTCACGTATTCAACATTTAGGTATGTTGTATATTTACTTCAGATACTAATCTAGCCATTCTTGATTCTATTCTCTTTTATGGATTATGGGTATTTTTCTACTCTCTGGAACTAGATATTAGATTTAATTTTAGATGCAATATTGTTTTGACTTTTCTATAAGTGAATATTTGTAATATCTATATCTATAAATTTTCGTTGGCATTTTTCTTAACTGTTAAATAAATTCACCACAAACTGCATGGTTGTGTTGTATTTGAAGTTTCCTGGACTGATGTTTGTGGGATTAACTACATTAATGAACTTCTGGTTTGGAATTTTTAAATTTTTTATGCATCTAGGAATTATATTTTTAAATACAACACAATTCATTCTGATTTGTTGGTGTTTTCTGATTGAAAGAAATATACTTGTGTTGTGAATGAATTCAAGTCCATGATAAAGAAGGAATTCGACAGTATAAAAAAAAGCCTTCGATTGCATTAAATCATAGTGACTGGGTACAAGTTATAGAATTTCAGCATTATCTGAAGCTTCATTGAGTATATGGTCAGATGATAAAACACCAAAGTATCAAGAATCTCCTTCTACAGGTTTGTTCTGGGCTTCACCCCATAGGATTAGATTTCAGTTTGGAGAGCATGGTGAAGATGAAAAATTCTATGATATTATGGATATCCAAGAGAACTTGGCTAAACTAGATCAAGATATTGATGGTGAAATTGTGCAAAGTTTGGACTTAATACCTCAGAAGGAAAATCAAAGAACAACTGGCCTAAGATCTTGTGGCATCACTCAAGATACTCTGCGACATGATTACTACACAAAACTCAAACAAAGATGCTAAAATTTAGGGTTTAATGCCTCTGAATATCATGTTGATGCAAAACTATTGGGAAGGTGTCACAATCCTCTGGATGAAATGGAGTCACTCCCTGAAAATAAAGGATAGTATCAAGTTTACAGTATGGGATCTGAATCTCAAAGAGAAATAAGACCAATATCTAAGGATGCTTTATTGGGACTAAAAAATAATCCACCTTCTAAGAACATGGTAGAAGGGTGTTCTGAGAGTGAGTGTCTAAAGGGTGTCCCTGGAAGTGATGAGATATCCACTGATAAAACTATGCAATTGATTTTTGAGATTGTTGACTACAAGGATGTACTAATAATTTTTAATTTAATGATTATTGGCTTCCATTTGAACTAAAATATGTGATTACATCTGACCCACGGTTATTAAGATTATTGGAACTTGGGCTGCCGTCACGAGTTACATTTTTTTAATCCTATCCAATATTTTGCTAGATGTATTGTTTGTGGATGCATCCACTAGAAAGAACTCTTTACATCTTAATTTATGTCACTACTATTCTGATTGGATTCTATGACTTCTATAAAAATGTACACGTTCTGAAGGCTACAACAACACAAATTTTTGGTCCTCTATTTGATTGGATAGAAGCCTAGGAGATGATTTCCCGCCTCAAATATTTAGGAACAATGTTTTTTGAAAATGAATTTGAGTGGTCATGGACTGTCATTTGTGCTGCTAAATAATTCGCATCATTACTGGCAAGACCCATGGTTGATCCACTTGTGGATCTTACAGAATATATCTTACCACTCTGGGATATTTGCCTTGACAAAGTTGAGGATTGTGTGAATATTATTTATATTGTCACATCTTCAACATTTAGATGTGTTGTATATTTACTTCATATAATAATCTAGCCATTCATGATTCTATTCTCCCTTTTATGGAGTCTAGGTATGTTTCTACTCTCTTGAACTGGATATTAGAGTTTATTTTAGTTATAGTATTCTTTTGATTTTTCTATAAGTGAACATTTGTAATATCTACATCTATAAATTTTGGATTAATTATTGATGAATTTTTGTATGGATCATTTTGTAGTAACTGTTATTGTATACCCTATATGTTTTTCCTTATGGGAGCTACTTATCACTCCATACGATTAGTCCTTAAATTGTTGAATTCTATAGCTCTGATCTCATCTAAATTTTTTTTGTTTTGAAAAAAGGAAATACCGGTGTGTGAGTTGAACTTTCTAACTTATATCTCTTCCTAGGACCACAACCAATACAAATACAGTTCCGGTATGATGTGCACTTTTGAATGATATTTTCTCTCAGGTTCAATCTCTTTTTTCCTCCTTAGTGGTTCATTACTCTTGTAGATTTAGAAATACGAATAAATGAACCTTATTGCAAGAGTTTTGTTTTTGTGTCTATGGAAACTGACATGAGGGTTGTAATGGATCTGGAACAAATTTGCAGGTGTTCTGTGCTGTGCAAAGCATTTTGAATGCTTTTGTTGCCTTATTTATAACATGCAATAGACACCGTCTAAGGTATATGATCATTTTATTTTCAAAACTAATCGTTATCTACTCTGCAAGATGATATTATATGGGGTTAGTCATATGGCATAGTATATTTAGTGTTAAAGGAATTACGGATGCATTAGTAACAATAACAGAGAAATGATTAAAAAATGATGAGGTTTAGAGATTTTTATGATAAGGATGTTATTTCCCATAGGAAACATGATATCTTTATCATTATATGAATTCAAAAGGTAGCCTAATGGTAAGCCATGCCTCAGTAAATCCTTAATCAACTATCATATCTATGGATCGGGATTGCATGAATGGTAGCTCTAATACCATATTGGAAATCCTATTCTCTAGTGTTTAGCCACTTAAGGTTGTGCCAACACAAAAACACCTCAAAATTTTCATGGCTCAAAACTCAACAATGCAAGTATTGCAACTGGTGATCACAACCAAACTCAACTATGATACCACTGGAATATATAGTCTATGAAGAAATGACATGTTCAATACTGTTAAATAATTTTTGACAAAGTTACTACTTAATAACTTCAATGACTGTGCTATACTTAAAACTTGGATGGCTGAAATGTTTATTGCCTCTTCAATTTCATAATCCATTGAATCAGACTCATCATCATGCTGGTTGGCCCTTTCCACATGTTGGACTAGAATAGACACACCTCCTGTGTAGGACATGTCCAATGCAAGTTTGACTCACAGAAGGATAAGTTAATATGTGTTGGATTCATGTGATGGGAAAAACATGCTCAATTGAGAAATAAAGGGGAATTTTATCCCATTTTACACAGAAAATTTCACAGAAACTCTAGAAGGCAAGAGAACAAAGAATAGTGAGCAAGATTGATTATGTTTGGTGCAGCTACATATTGCCATTGTTTTGCTACATTCTATTATTTCTTGAACAACAGTGTTATTTTACAATCATCTTACCGAAATTAGCAATCAATCACTTATGGTGTATGCTTTAGACTTGTATGTTTAATCATTGTTTAATTTATATTTGAAAGTTTAAAAAAATACATATTCATGTCTACATAGATATATTTCATTTTTGTAATTTATACACACACACACACATCTTTGTATTGTTTTGGGGTTCTATGTTCCATATTGGATACTTGAATCCATGTATCATTGTGTCAAGTAACTTAGCTAAAAAATAGTCACAACATAACATATGTTCTTGGGGTTTGTGTTGAGACACAAAAATCTAAAAACATTTCCACCATTTTCCAAACAAAAAAAATGTTCCAACTGTCAATCACTATCAAATCCAACTCCAAGGCTATACATATTATCCATAAATGAATGACTTATTCAAAAGTGGGAAACCATATCTTTAGAGTTACTTTTTAACATCTTTTGTAACTACAGTCTTTTTAAAACACAATCACAACAAAATATATGCATATTCCTATATAGACATCCTCCTACACATGGATCTAAAAGAAAACTTAGATAACATGACAATATCACACATAATTTCCCTGTGAAATATTTGTGAAAGAAATAAAATATATTTAATGAAAAAATAGAAATACAAGTACAATATAAACCACAAAGGTCATCATTTGTTGGTGGCTCAAATTACCCAAATTAAAAATTGTATGACTCTATCCAAGTCAACTCAAAAGGTTTACAGTTCTCTAGCTCACAATAGTGTGTGGTTCTCATGCCAACAATGTACAACTCATTAGCACAAAATTCTCTCAATCTATCATCCGAACATAACAAAGTAGCTAACCTAAAGGTGCCATATCACCCATATTGTTAATTTAAACTTGATCACTAGCTAGTGTTTACTTTAACTTGGTCTTTAGGTTTCTTTAGATCTATGCTCATGGATCCATGCTCTGGTACTTAATCACCAACATATTCTAGCTGTAATGGGTGTTAAGGTTGGCTCCATGTAACTGGTTCCCCAACTTTTGATGGATGCACTCTTCTTGGGGATCAAAATATTTCCAAGTTGTGCACTATTGTCAACTAATCATTGAAATTTTAAGTCTGTTCTTTTCACCATCATCCACTATCGTTTTTTCTGCTTGCCTACACAAGACTGCAGATGTGGTTTCTTCACACTAAGACGATATATGCACTTTAAATTTTGCACACAGTTGCATTCAACAATACCAAATTATTCATTATTTGAAGAGATTGAATTCTAGGAGATGCTACAAAGACATCATTGGTTTAATAAATTCAAGATCTAGACATCCATGTTTGTCTAGGTAGTATATTTTTGTTTTATGCTTCTAGGATAATAAATGCTATCTTATAGGAAATAGCTTGCAAAAGTTTACAAAATGTGGCTATAGAATTCTAATTTCATTCTTGTGATTGAATATTAAGATTGTATGTACATACCACTTTTTGTCATTTGTCATTGTACAAAGAGAAGTGAGGCGCTTTATGGCCAAGGGTTACCTAGGATATGTTTGTGTCTCTGCATATGTGACACTCAAAAAATAGAAAAGAAAAAGAGAAAAATAAAAAAAATTAAAAAATAAGCAACATCTTATTTTTTCTTCTTTACTATAAAAGAAAAATTTGATGTAATATCTATCTTGGAATATTTAAACAAGATCCATGTTGACCCAAAATTTGTAAAGTATCAAGAGGTTTCAACTTAGATATTTTTTATCTCTCTTAGTGCTTAATGGATTCAGGGTTAACATTGATCTGTGCCAGTTTAGAATAAGATATAAACCTTTAGTAACATGGTTGGTTCATTACAATTAGCAATGTAGTTAGAAGATACTAAAACTATGAAAAACAAAAACCACAAGTATTAACATTAAGATGTTGGGGAGTACCAAAAAATACATTATCAATACATACATAGTGCATAATAAAATCACTAGAAGTATGTAAGTCAAACATCTATGGATTTTCAAACAAACTTCAATGCAAGTTTGAGAGTGTATTTTTATAATGGGAGATCAGTCTCAAACATTTGGTATTTGTTGCGTTATCTATTTTTATATGTATTTGATATTAGATTAGCTTATTCCAAAGTTTTTACGAGTCTAGGAGAAGAAATTCATCAACATATTTTGATTGCTTCCACAAACTTGTCTATCAAATTAAGAGTGGTGTCATAGTCATTTTTTCTATAGTTGATATTACACGATATGATACCAAAGTTTAAATGAGTCTAGGAGAATAAATTCATCAAAATATTTTTATTTATTCCACAGATTCTTGTATGAAATTAAGAGTTGTGTGATAGTAATTTTGTTATACAAATTTAAATAGGAAGAATTTGAAAACTTCTGGAAAAACTAGTTTAGGACGAGCTAGGGAAGTAGAAGGTTTGTTGTTCTCTCTTACGTTATATAATACTCGAAAAATTTGAATACTATTATGACCTAAGTGGGATTTAATTTATTGGTTAACAACATATGTTTGATGCACACCAGTATTTTAGGGATCTAGACCTGAAATATTTCTAGGAGCTTGATCTTTTACCGTGGTTTCAATTTCAGAGTTGTTTTTATTGAACTAAATAAGATTGTATATAATTTGAAAAATATAGATTCTTGTGTGAAATTCCAGCAAAGTATCATGTTTTTAATGAGTTTTTTTATTTTGCAGAAGGTTGGGACTTACACAACTAAGTCTTTGGACAATGGATATCATTTTTTCGGTTATCAATCTAGCAGATTTTTACCATCTAATTTTGATTGCAACCACGCACTTGTAAGTGTGGTTTACCATTGTAATTACACAGACCATTTAGATGTGTTTATAGTGACCTAATAAAGTTGGAAGCTAACCAAGATTTTTAGAGTAATGTGTACCCTGAACAAGTTGATACTCATTTCTTACAAACTCTAGGTCAATTACCATTCTATCTTGTCATGCATTCACTGAACGGTTACATGGATACCTTTACAAACCTGATTCGGCCAATTTTTGAGTGGAGGTGTGGGGCAGTTCCATTCACTACATGTCACACTATATTTAATATCAGATAGAATAATCCTTCCTTTTATATAGTCACTAACTAGGCTTCTCTCCTTTAAAATTTTCCATAAATAAATAATTTTTTTTTGTTATGTTGTTCAATTGCATTAGTCTATGCTTGTTTTTGGGCATATAAGCCATGGCGACTCATGAGATGTGACCTAAATGTGACCTAAATATTCTAACATGGTGATACATTGCTAGTTTGTGGATCTGATAAGTTATTTAAGATATAGGTAATTTATTTGTTATTAAGTTAAAAAATAGGGATCACATCACTATAGATTTTACAAATATTATTCCACTATGTGTTGAGCATCTTTAATTTTTGTAAGCTTGGTGGGAGTACATCTTCATCATGTCCAATATATCACCCCAATGGTGACAGGGAATTGAACTAGTGACTTCACATCAAGGAGTGACTTAAAATAACACACGATCATCGTCTATCCAAGACCTCGTGGATGTGTCAAGAATATTTTAAAAATCAATTCTTATATATGAAATTTAAAGAACTTCCATAAATTCTCAGATAATATTTAAGGCTACTAGCTCAATGGAAGCATGCACCTTCATTAAGGATGAGGTTAGTGGTTCAATTCCCCTGTGCCCTAACATGACTTAATAAATGATATTGCAGTTTATTTTTAATTAAATACTTTTTATAATGATTTATTTCAATGGTGAGGTATTTTTCTGGATTCATTGTTTTATATGATTTGTAACGAGAAAAAAGTGATATTGTGTTGTTTTTTGATATAATTTTTATTATGTGATTATCTATATAAATATAATTTGTGTTTAGTCCCAACTATTGTCTTTAGAGAGACACAAATGAAATTGTCTCATAAGAGAAAATAATGCTTGTGTTATTAAAAACCAATCAAACAATTAGCAGAGTCTGAAACCATTCATCGATTTTTCATGAATAACATTCAAAAGTTTTAGCTCTTTATTTTTGTTGTAATTGAAGTTAGGAGACTTTAGATAATATTTCACTCAAACATTTAGCTTTTTATTTTATTGCAATTGAAGTTGATTGTGTTATTCATCTTGGTAATTTAGGTTTGACATCCTTACAAATCATAAGGGACTTTCATATGGCTTTGCACAAGTCAATATATATTTCTTTGTTTGACAAATGTTTGTTCCTAGTAGATATACCCATCATGGTGTGGGAATTCCCAAGCATTATAACCTACATATAATAAAATTTCAAAGAAACTTTTTGGGGATGATTCCCTTGTCTTCACTAAGATGGATCCCCATGCAACATGGTGGAAGCTCATAAATTTTCTAAAAAACGTGGATTGAACAGTGTGAAGCAATAATTTAAAATTGTTTGCTTGAAGCAGAGAAGGTACAAAAATGCACATGTAGAGTTATGTTTTTTTTTTCTTCATTTATTAGAAATTTTTTTCGAGTAACTTAAAGGTAATTATGTAATTTATGTATGACACCAATCCTTCTCCTCCATTGGAAATTGACACAATAATGCAGAAATCAACACATTCACATTCAAAATAAAATTATGTGCAGGTAGAATGTAAAAGACTGCAAGCTTTTGATAAAGTGAGATAATTGAATATTGAAAAGTGCTCAGAAATAACTAGGAGAGGAGAATGAAATATGCACCAAACTTGTGTCGAAGGAAATAATCTTAACGTCAAATATACACTTTGCAAGCTTTGCTTACTTTTTGGGAAAAAGGTTTTCTTTCTGAGGCATGAAATCCTTTTGTGTTTATTAATAGGTCCATACCTGGTTAAATACATAGCCAATTCTCGCAGAATATCATGCTGAATAAAAGAAAGCTCATGGCTACTACCATAAGAGTTCACCATGGTACCTTCGAATAGTCAATTAAAGTTGTTATGTCAGCTAAAAGAATGATTTAATCAATGCTCAACAAAAGATCCACTTCTCTCCTATCAAACCATTTAAAGTTTCTATGTTTTTTCTTTGGTAAATGAGGCTAATCTATATTAATTCAAATATAGAAACAATACATATGCTACAGGCTGGGTTGGTAAGCTGCGCTTAACCAATCCCAGCCTTTTTTGTGTAGATAAGGGGCTGCATCCGTGGAGGAAAATAGCTCGAAGAATACATGAAACAAGAAATTACAAAATGTGTTGAAGCACTGGTGTAACTAGAAATTACAAAATGAGCTGAAGCATTGGTGTAACTAAAAATTCTGTGGTGATAACAAGCTTGAAAAAAAACAAGGAAGAACTGAGCCACTGCACAGTCCTTAGTCTTCGAATTCATCATCATTGTCTGGATCTTCCTCCACTATGGGTCAGAAATATGCCTGCGCAGTAGCTTCCTCTATATCAGTAGGTGGACATGAGGGCTTGGGGACTGGTGTGTAGAGGATGGGATCTACCAGGTATTCTGTGTCAGGGATGCACGTCTAGGTACCTTCCGAATCCATAATCCAAACATTTGTATCATCGCCCTCATCTTCCTGAGTCGAAAGAGGCTCGGTCTTGCGAGGAAGGGGGTGCGCCTGGTGCACAATGGTGGAATTCCAAGGTCCAATTTTTCCTCTTTCTGAAACCTGAATGGGGGCCTCTTCCTCTTTATTAGGTTCAGGCCTCTGTCTAGTGTGACTGCTTGAGGAGGAGCCTTCAATGGAATCTAGGAAATTATCTGAACCTAGGTAGTAACGACCGAGGATCGTACCTCTCTAACCTCCATGGATGGTTCTTTGGTGCAGCCTAGGTGGCATGGTCAACTGAAGAAAAGGAATTACGGGGCTAGGGGAATGCTCTGTAGGGAGGAAAGTACGAAATAGGGGAGGAGTGGAAGAGGACTTGGGGGGGGGGGGCAACTTTGAAGGGGAAAGTGCATCAAGGGGCGCAAGATAATGGGTGTGCCCAAAATTATGATACTAGAAGGACAAATGGAGCTAGGGTAAGATGCGTAGACAGGGGGAATCACAACCTAGGGTTTTCTGTGTAGCACAGCTCTGGGAGGAGGGATGTGTAGTGGATTGGGTGCGTAGGAGGACGAGAGCTAAAACAATAAATAAACCTCAAGGAGCTGACTATGTGTCTGTTTGAGCAGAGGGGCCTTCCTTTTAAAAGGCCCGTGACACATCTGAAGGGGTAGAACATGATTGTGCCTCGCACGTAGCTGTGTGCCATAACTGTTTTAATGAGTGGGCTAAAGTGAAGAGTTATGGCCAATTGATGTTTCAATCCAGATAATCATTTAGAATGATTGCTACAGAGAGGCACCCTGGAGGGGGTGACATTGTACAAGCATGTCTTCATAATGAATTATCTTGTTCATCTCATGCAGATGATTACTAGCATGAGGTTCCACATTAGGTGAGGACCTGCACTGCAAATCTTCGTCCTTGTGGGCGTGGGAGAGGCAGTTTTCATTCGTACTTCAACTGTCACCCGCATCTGGGGAGAGGAGATCCTTTTGGATGAGAGTTTGGAATTCTCTTCTTAAAGAATCTTCCTCGGCTTGGGTGAGGTTGGAATGATACAACTCTTTGTGACTTTCCACCCCCTTGTTCAGGAGGAGGTCCGCAACTAAGTTTTATTTCTTGTGCCCATGGTGAAATGTAATAGCTCTATGATTGTGTATCAGCTATTCCAAAAGTTTGAGCTTGTGGGCAAGCCTTCAACTGGTAGATACTTTTGTGGAAGCCGCACCATAGAAAATTCCTTTGGCTACCATAGTGATGATTTTCGACTCTTCCTCTATTTCTAGGGGAAAATAGTTAAACTCAATTGGTATGTAGATACCCTAGATGAGCCTGTCAAGCTCCGTAGAGTTGTTTCTATCCCACCCCATATTTCCATAGTAGATCCGAAGTGGCTCGCCCTGAGAGTTCCTGAAAATACCTCCAAAGCCTGCATTTTGGGGGTTGCCTTTGGAAGCGCCATCGAATTACATTTGAAGAAGCCATTTAGGGGAGGCTTCCATTTTTCAGGATCAGGGGTTCTTTCGACGCTCCTTGGGTTGATGTCCAGGGGGGTTTTTAACACTGGAAAATCATACAGTAGAAGATGACATTAATGAATTGCAAGCCAAAGGATTTACAGGACTGGAAGACATTGCAAAATCTGAAAAGTATTTAAAAATATCAAAGGTTTGAGGATAATCAAATTTGAAATAGTCTTAAATGCTATTTGCACGCATTATCCTTTGAGAAGAGCGCCTTCTACATGCCTTTTTGCCCAATATGCGCACATTCCTGAGAGTGGAGAAATGTCACTATCTTGGACCACACAAAGAAAAGGAAAAGTCACTCCTTACTTGAAGTCTCCTAAGGATAGCCACCAAAGCCTCCTTAGACACTATGTGAGCACAAAATGGAATATTTGGAGCACACAAAGGAATCATACCCCTCTCTTGGGTCACCATCCTCCATGTACCAAGAGAGGGAAGGAGGATTTGAAATCTCCTATATAAAGCCACCATGATATGAAGAATGGGTGACCACATTGATATGCTGGCTAGAATTACCTAAGAAATACCAACAGTGTGTGACCCAGAGCTGAAGATAGAGGGGACTAACTTGTTAGCCACCCAACAGGTTTAGTCCACATAGTAGAGAGAGAGGGAGACCGCACCGAGGCAAGCTTGGGATAAAAACATCCTTGCATTGGGACCTAGAACCATTGTCTAGGGGCCCTTTGGCAAGAGGGTAAAGTATCACTCTTCTTACTACCAACGCTCAATAAGAGGGGCCTAGAGCCACCATTTTCATTATTTTTGTCATTTGACTCATTCAGAGCTTCTGTTTATTTATATTTAGTTTTAGTTTAGTTTTTAGTTTAATTTTCATGTTGTGTCCTCTATATAGTATGCTTATTGACTCCAATTATTTTTTCCTGTTACCAATAGTTTAATAGGGTAAACCACACCCTTTAAACTGGTGTTTTTCGTACATACATGCACCAAACACACCACAATAGGATTGGTGACTCCACTAACATTTTATTACCAAGTTTATGTGGTTGTGCCTTCTTTCGCAGGAGACCTCTGTCTATGCTATGGAGTGAAGTTGAATGTCCTCTGATTTCTCTTGTAGTCCCGAGTTCATCCAAAGTGACAGACTGAAGAAGAGCATCTCCTAAAATTTTTACTTGTATAATTTTGCACGCATTTTTTCCTCACAGATGCATAGGGCGTGCGTTCAGAGTTGACCTATGCACAGAGAACACACCTGTTTCAGTCGTTCACGCGCAAATTACAGAATGAGAAATTTCTCCCTAGTTTCTGTTTTTTCCTTCTTGTAAGGCTCTTGGCAGCTCCTAATACACTTTCCAGCACGGGTTGTGGTACCCCACAGCTTGTTAAAGCTCACTTTAGCAACTTTTTGTAGGCTTAGTGTCAGTTTTACTTCAAGTTGATTTTTGCAAAGTTCACACATAGTTTAAGTAGGGGGGAAAAAATAACTTGCATTCTGAAAAAAATTATGTTTTTCAAATTTTGGTACTTACACACCTAGATAACTAGCCCAAGTAAGTGGCCCAAGACCACGCATGCATAGCTAGTTTTTTTTTTCTAGTGTAGAAGTTTTTAGTTTAGTTCAATTTTTGCACTAGAAATTTCGGGACTAGGATTGAATTGTTTATAGAAGAGCAAGTAATCTCTGCTACCTTTGCAACCTCCGGTGATCCTAGGTAAGCATATGAACACTCCCTATTCACAATTCACCATCTCCCTATAGTTATTCAGATAGATTAACTAGGAAAAATTGAAAGCGACCCATTATCCGCACATGTTTTCCATTTGAGCTAGGAAAAATACAACATAGTTTAAATAGGGGATTTTGTAAAGGATCATTGATATCCACACATTCAAACTATGTTCTTGTCCACTTTGTGCTCCCACACACTCACCCACTAAGCGAAGCAAAGACACCTAAAACTAACTTAACCAAATTCACTAAATTCTCCCCACAGGGGCAACAAAAGAATTTATAGCTAAAGTTAGGATCAAGGGGGTAGGCATCCAATAAGCTACCTTGATCATAATTCATATTGAAACATAGAAGTTGTGTATTTAGGGAGCTTCAAATCCACCTATTAGCCCACAGCAAAGAAAACTCGAGCGCCACAGAGACCCGTTTCAGAGGGGGTTAGGCTTAGGTGCAATGTATGTAGTATAAGTTGGGGTGACCTGACTCGGCTGATACTCGGTACTATTAGCTGACAACCAAGAAGCCCAAGAATCAAATGCTCACATGGGACAATTTTTCTTAGTGGCAAAAATCTAGGGAAACCTTTACCCTATAGGTGACGGTGCAGGCAAGCACCAGACCCTCTACCATTACCTTGGTGGATTCTCTTCGGCTGACTGGGGACGTCACTAGCTCTTACGGGAAATTCTGCCAGCACTTGTAAGAAATATTATCAATGCCCAGTTACTTTTGAGTGTGTGAGGATGCATAGGTCTTAAAGGATTTTAATTATCATATGCAAACTAACAAAACCACTTTTTTTATTGCTTGATCACATAGATTAATTTAAAGGGAAATTTATTTTATTTTTCACTTTGTTTTATGTATGTGACAAGAATTTTGCTTTGATCATAGACTCTATCCCATCAAATGTTTCCAAAAACCAAACCTGGGCAACACCTAACAGGTCCCAATGGAACCTTTCCAATCCAGGCATATTTTGTACCTACCCCCATTACCGAGAGGGGTTCTAGGTCTTTCACCATTCAGGCGTCAAAAACAAAAAGCTGCCACCATTATCAGTTCGTCCTTTATCAGGGCAGCCGTAGTTGGGAACCCTAGTCGATCTTTTTAGGTCCCTGTAATTTGTTAGATTGGCAAGATGAAATGTACAAGGGTAACATCAAACCAGTCTTAAAGTCCTAGGACCTAGCCTTCCTGGACTCAGAGAGGGTTCTCTCTATGTTTGTGTAAAGGATGTGAACTTGATTGATTTTAGGGTTTTGATTTTAGGCTAGTTATTAGGTTTAGGGTTTGTTTGTTTGTTTGTTTGGTTGGGTAGGTTGTCAAGCAGAATAGATATACTGAGAGAGGTTTAAACCATTGGGCTATGGAGTCTACAAAAGGTCTTAGAAGGTACAAAAATAGGTCAAGGGTGTCTTGGAGGGAAAATATAACAAAGCCAAATGGATCTAAAATCTTATGTGAGTGAAGTGAACATTAAATTGTGAACATGGTAGGTGCAAAGAGAAATTAAGAATCCTTTGTCAAACACTTTAACAAAAATGGCCTTTAAGATTACTAAGCATAAGGAAATAACCAAAGATAGGGCATACCAATAACTTCTTTGACCAAACCCTAGCAAGGAAGCACTAAGACAACAATCAAGTGAATCATAGAAATCAAGAAACTTGTAAATCTTCTAGTGATTTCACCTTCAAGCTAAGAAAAACTTTAAGATAAACACATAGTAGAGATCAAGAATAGGGAACTCATAACTTCATTAATCAAACTATAAAGACCTCCAAAGAAACCATTTAAGATGAGAAAAAGGGCATGGCAAATCATAAACCTCTTTAGCTAAAGCTAATTAGCAATACTTCAAAGAAAAGACCTTAAAAACAATGTTTAAGTTACATCAAAGAGCAAGGCTAACCATGAACTACTTTGACATTGGCTTAATCAAATCATCTTTAAGATAAACAAGCATAAGTGGGACTAGAGAGCATTCAAGAATTCTCTAATCTGACCTAGTAGAAGAAAACATACAAGCAATAGAGAGCAGACAGAGCTAAGGTGCCTCTAAACAACATTTCTTAGCCTTAAATTTTTGTCCTACTGCATGAGAAAGATGAAAAAAAATGATAACATAAGAAAACAAGAAATAAATAAGAAACACATCATCATTAACCATGTTCATGAATCCTGCAAGTGAGCTTGCTCCATTGTCATGCACATCAAGACATCCACAAAAACCAAAGCCAATTTCTCCAATCTTCAAGTCTATGATATTTTTCTCAATAATCATCCAACATGTACAATGAGGCCTCAATGTTATATTTAACTAACAAGGAGGACCAAAAACCTAACTAGGGTTTCCAAAATGTCATTAATACATCATAAATGCCATTCTTGTGCAAAGAGACCATGCAAGGCCCAAGGCACAATATATCTAATGTAACAAATGAAAAATAAATTCAAACATAAATTCTAATTTAAATTAGGAGTGATTTGCCTAAAAAGTCTTCAAAAATATATTTTTTCAATAAATTTGTGTCTTTTTTTGACTTTGCAAGCAAGGGCGTAGTGCCTGCACCAGAAAAATAGGTCATCTTGCAGCTGAGTTTTGAAGGCCTTCTCGGTGTCCAAATGAGCTCCATGATAGCTCATTGGAAAGATTGTTAAGTCATTTTGAAAAATTCCTTTAGCTTTCCATTTGGGGTCAATTTTCTTGTCCAAAAATCAATCTCCCAAGACTGCTCAAGGCACAATTCCAACTCTGAAAATAGGGCAGAAAGGTGGGTTTTTTTGGTGTTTTTGGCACTTTTGGAGGACCAAATCTGCTCCAAATGATCTAAAATTTTGTGTGGATGATGCCCTTGGCCTGATGAATATGAAAATTTAAACCAATCCTCAAAATAGTGCCCCAAAAAATAGCACAACATTAGGGGCGCTGTATCCTTAGCACTTTAAATCATTCAAAAACCAAAATTTTCAGAAAGTTACCAAAATTTGAAATTTCCTTGCTCATGGTGTTTGGGATGCCTATAGGGATGCATCAAGAATGGTTTAAAGGTTTTATTTTCCTTTTTCAAGCTTCTTAGTTCATGTATAAGGCATGGCCCCTTGCCTCTTGAGGGCAGCAAACCCATGCCTATTTCCCCTTTGGTATGTCAAAGAAAAAGGTTCACTGTCCACCATTTTAGTGTCTTTAGTATTGCTACCATCATGACTATCATCATCATTGGTATCCTTACTGTCCTCATGGCTCTTATCTGATCCACTGATTTGTGCCTCATCACTGTTATCATGGGTTTGTAACCCACTATCATCATGCTCACTGATTTGTTCATTGCTTTCTTCTTCATTGGTTTCTGCTTCACTGCCTTTTTCTGCACTGTTGTTTGCCTCATTGAGATCAACCTCATTTTCCTCATCTCTACTGCTGTGTGTTTCATCATTACCTACCTCGCTGTCATCTTTTCCACTTTCTTAATTTGTATCCTCACTATCCTCGGGGCTCTTTGTTCCACTACCATCATCATCACCATCATCATTTCTGTTGATTTCTTCTTCATCTTCCTCATCTTCACTGATATATGCCTCCTCATTTCCTTCTTCTTCACTACTGTTAGATTTATCATTGCCATTTCCCTCATTTTCATATTATTTACTATTATTATTCTCACTGCCCTCACTATTTTATTTTTCATTGTCATCTCCCTCTTTGTTAGATGCACTAGTATCATGAGGTGAAGGTGGGGGATTTTGAGAAAGTGGTGAAGGAGGGTGATTATCCTTAGGTGAAGAAATGTGAGTCGATGGTGAGGTGGAGGATTCATGAGGTGATGGAATGTGAGTAGATGGTGATGGCTGTGTAATGGGGTGTGAGGATGAAGGAGGAATGGGAGGCTGAGAAAATGAAGGTACATCTTGCTATCGTTGGCCTTGTGGATTGGTGAACACCTCATGGGCAATGAAAACCTCCCATGGAATGCCCTTTTGCTGCAATTGATGCATAACAACCATCTTAATCAAAGAGTCATGAAATAAGCTTTGCATCTGCTGAGGGTACCCTCTCTTTTGCACAATATAGGACATTTTATCAATTATTCTATAGAGGTAGTAGGGCATATGAAGCATCTCTAATCTAGTAAAGTGCATAAGCAGTCTAATGTGATAGGAGTAAAGATGGGAAAACCTTCCCTCACATGTAAAATATTTCATGATAATCCTCATCATAGGTGCATATATATCTAGCAAATGTGAGAAAGGAAGGATAGATTTATTGTGGTCTTTGTACCTAGGTTTTAGATAGGGTTCATAATATCTCATGTCAAGATTGGTGTGCTTGAACCATTTCTCCCCTACACTAGGTATGCCTGTGGCATTAACAATATCATCTGAGGATAGCTCAAAGGTCACTCCTGCAAGGTTAAATTGTTTGTCATGTAAGTTAATAATGAAAATTCTAGTTAGCTCAGGGTGACTTTTCACCTGTTGTATCCTTTTACAAAAATCAAAACATCCCACATTTTGGAACTATGAAACAGTCATGGGAGAGGCCATCAACTCATCTATTTTTAGAGGCTCAAATATATTGATCTTACCACCTTTATGTTGATGCATCCTTGGAATTTGACCTTCTCCTTCACTACCACTGTGCTCTCTTTCTAACATCTTGACCACTCTGCCTTTGAAACCCTGGCACTGGTATGAAACTGAATGGAAGAGGGAAATGGAAGGTAGTCTGATTCTAAATTAGATGAATGAGTGAGGGTGTAAATTGGGAATAATGAGCGGTTAAATAACTTGAAGGCAACCCAGCTGATATGTCAAACTCTGATGTGAAACACCTTGCACTGATGACAATTTGAGATGAAGGAGGGCATGTAATGTCAATGTTTTTGAAATGAAAGGGATTGAGTATTATGTTAAGCTTTGATGGATGACCAATTTAAAACCAATGAAACCACCCTAATTTACCCCTATTTTTACTGATATTTCTTTATAGGCAAATGAGGGAATGACAAACAGTGTTTTCAAGCATAAAATATAGGGTTTTCTCCTTAGGGTTTCACTCCTTTAATTAAATCATCAAAATGATTTCAGGATGAGTGTATGACATCCAATTA
Source organism: Pinus albicaulis (assembly GCA_034641835.2). Lineage (NCBI taxonomy): Eukaryota > Viridiplantae > Streptophyta > Pinopsida > Pinales > Pinaceae > Pinus > Pinus albicaulis. The sequence continues at coordinate 852,306,875 of CM076583.1, forward strand.
CCTCTTTATATTCTAGGAGGACACTTGACAGAGACTTGGAGGGTTTCTGAAATGTTTTGAGTGATTTCAGGGTGTAGGAGGCGCTCCTGGCCAAGCGCGCAACACCTAGGCAAATGGTGGGTCGGTTCGGGCAAAGGCACAACACCTTGTTCTAGGCACGCAGTGCCAAGGTCCTTTTACCCAGCTTGTTGGGAAAAATTGGGCAAGTGCGCAATGCCTTAAGAAAATGCAAGGGGAAATTTTGCCAAGGGAGCAACGCCTGACTCCAGGCACGTAACACCAACCTGAACGCGCAACGCTAAAGAAAATTGCCCAACTTTGACTTGGAAACTCAAAATTCTTCACTCTTGAGCACTTCAACGATTTAGAAAGGCCATAATAACTTTTTTGATGTGTAGAATAGGCTTTTATAGACATAGGAATTATAATTAACTTTGCAAACCCACTTTCCTGATGTTTTAAGTCTTTTTCACTCTTTGCCTGTCTCACTAACTTTTTGACCTTTTTGCTTTGCAGGTGACTTAGATCATGAAGTTAACATTTATTTTTTATTCTTGAGGCATAATATACTCATTTTGACATCCTTGGAGTTAGATTAGTCATGATAGAACCTTCAAAACTTTTGATGGCTTCCATTACAATTTTTAACTTGTCTTTCTCACCTTGGCTGGCAGTTAGGAAATTTTTGTTCTTTTGATCCTGAAAACTTGACACATTCATTTTGACACAAAAGAAACCTTAAAATCATCTTTGGTTTCCACCTTGGAGCTCAACATCATGTTTTTCATCTTTTTGACCACTGCTGCTTTGTAGGTGACTGAAATGATAATTCAGACCTTTCTCACTGATACTCTTTACCTCCTTCCTCTGTAGGTTTTTCTTGAGTGACAAGGTTGAATTTCTTTGGCTTATTTATGTCCTTTAACACTTTCACTTAGCAGGTGTCATGAGAAAATTGAAGTGGCCCTTATTTTTTATCTTTGAAGCATGCTAAATTCACTCTTGACAACCTTAGGAACTCAAACACAAGGCATCATTATCAAAACCCTTTCTATTCTCACCTTGAAACTCAAATCATCCATTACTCAACAGGTGACTAAAAACCTTGAATTTACCTTTCTTACTAATATTCCTCACACCTTTTCTCTTTGAGGCATGACATATTTACCTTGGCAAACTTTGGGATGTTTACGCACATTGGCAGCTTCAAAATCTTCCTTTACCTTCACCATGGAGCTAAGCACTATCTTTTGATCATTTTTGGCATGAAAAAATCCTTTTAGACAATTCTAGGATTTGATCACAATGGCATATTCAGAACCTTTCTTTGCTGTCATCATGGGGTTCAAACCATGCTTTTCACCTTCTTTGGCCATTTTCCCAAAACCTGAGATGTTTGGTGTGCTTTCAAGATAATCATCAGTGTTGTATTCTAAGTTCTCTATATCCCTTTCAAGTTCATTCATTTTTGTCCTGTTCACCTCACCCTTTTCCCTTTTTTATCAATAATCTCTGAAATTTTTTTCTTCATGTTTGGTTTTTGGTGTGCCTCCTCCATGGTCATTTCTGCATTTGATCCTTTCTTGGCACACTACTGGAATTTTTCTTCATTTAAGAGAAGACCACCTTTCTTAATAACACCTTCTTCTAATGGACATCTTAACACCCCCGCAGAAGTGTAAAATCTTAACCTTGACCTCTTGCAGACTTTGAGCTGATAGGGTAGTATTCTTTGGCAACTTTCAGGTCTTCCTTGAATAACCATGTCTCAACATTTCAATACCTCTGAACCAGATTCTAACAAAGAAACACAATGTCTGAAACATCAATGATGACCTTGACCATATGAAACCCTAATTGACCTAGTGGGAGGGCTCTTTGACCTAGTATTTGACTGAAATTTGTTTGGGGTCTTCAAGTGTAAAAACAGAGTATTGACAAAGTGGTGTATTTAAGATCCAAAATCAAATGTAATTGATTTATCTAAAGAGCCTACAGAGATATTTTTGAGACCATGAATGCTTGAGGAACCTGGTGAACATGGGAAGGAAAAGGCTTATAGGAAACCCTATATGTAAAGTGGAGTTATGGGCAAGGGAAAAACAAAGTGATGAGGTCATAGGTAGGAAAAAAGGATGGAGATGAGTGGCACAAGCCTATAAGGAGATTTTAAGGAGTGGAAGAGTGACAATGGAATGGAAAAATGATAGAATAGTGAAAAAATTTCTATAACAATAATGAAGGCAGTGAGATTTCTAAAACTCACAATTTTCAGGAAATTTTGTTTTTATAAATCTAGAACCAATCTATAGTCATCTACAGATAGTAAAAATTACTGATGAATAACAGGTCTCCAAACACCACATCGCATACCACTCATCCCATGACCCCTAGGGGGCAGAGGAGTGCCTCCCATATGGGAGGCCAACTGAATACATAGCAGGGTACGTCACAGACTAACCCTCGTTCTAACTAGAACTTTGTGTCTTCACACATTGAAATGGCGTCAACCTCTCAGTCACCTTTATTAGCTTCGTTGAATCTGCCTGATTTAACCAAGCTAACGAATGACCCCATTGCATATGATCCTACATCGCCTCTCATGCCAACGAAGCTCCCTTCGAATATACCAAAGTTTGAAGGTAAGCAGGTGGAAGACCCAAGTAATCATGTCATGAAATTTCACCTGTGGTGCTCATCGAACAGTATCATTGACGACACTATTTGATTGAGATGATTTCAACGCACTCTTACAAGAGTAGTCGCGAAGTGGTGCATGGAGAAACCCTCAGCTTCACATGGAACCTTTAGTGCCCTCGATACCACGTTCCTAACATATTTTCAGTTACCCATTCACCATGATTTTGGAATGGAATTACTGATGCATTTTAGACAAACCCCTGTTGTCCATATCTCATAACATCTCCATGAATGGAGGCGACGTTGCAGTTTATGTAAAGCTAAACTCGACGATTGGGTTCTCTTATATTTGTCCTTGAAAACTCTTATGACAGATATTTCAAAGGATATGGCACAGTAGAATCCCACATCTGAAGAGGACGCAATAAGCAAAGCCCAAAAGCTTGAGTTGATTTATACGCAGTCATGATACATTTTCAACATCCTGCCTAATGGCCCGTGCCTACAAACTTATCAATAATTTCCACGCACGTCGAACTCTGAGGACAGACTAATTGGGTCACTGACCGAAGGTTACCTAGGCAGTAGTAGTCAAAACCCCGGTTACACATACACTTCTACCCAGAACATGCCTCAACCCAGTTTTCAAAGTTATCATATGCCTCAGCAAAATTTTACCAATAGGGCGCCAGCATATCACCAGGGAGGACCTTATCCTCCGTCTCAAGGGAATTAGTACACAGAAATAAACACAGACAGAAGAACCCCCCTCCAAAAATCAGGTGCAAACTAGGGACCGCATTACGCTCAGTCCCCAGCATATAACCCGCCTATGAAAAACAATGCACAGGTGAACTTTGTGTAGCCATCCCAAAACTAACCACACGAATATAATCAGGAGAACTAACCTCCTAACGTGGTAAAGAGAAAATCCAAAAGCAAGCAAAAAGGGAACCCTAGACAGGGGAGCAGCAACCAACAGTGCCCACCGCGATCCCAGGCTGGAGGTAACTCCAACTAGAATAAGAACCAAAAGCTGAGCAATGCCCAAGGACAGAGCAAGAGGCCAGCTCTTTGAACAAACCATTCCTGTTCGATATGTGGTAAGTACCAGCACTATACCCATCACTGTCCCGATCTCCCTCAGCTAAAGAAGCTACAGAGTAACCGAGGACAAGGAGGATCTTCCCAACAATTAGCTGTGATGCAAGAACTTTTCCCCAATCAAGGGATGGTAAGCACTCACCAGCAAAACGTAGACGATTCCGGGAAAAGCAACCATGAAATCTACATGACTGGAGAAGAGATGTTTTTCCAAACATGGAATCACAACTACGACACCACACCAAACACTAGTACGTCAGGGGCAAGTACCAGTGCACCAAATGCACCTTTGACCATTTCAAAGATGCCTATAGAACCATTTCTGAAAATGGCAAAGGGAACTAATAGGCAAGCAGGAAAATACTCCAAAGCGGCCCATAATTATAGCATCGTGGAATATTTAGCACAATATCCCACTACTATGTCATCTCTGGAAGTACTACAGTCATGCCCAAAAAAACGAAAAGCCCCACTTTCCGCATTAGGCACTATCGATCCTGATGATACATGCCTAATAGATTTTGACTTAGAAAAAGCCACCTCTAGGCTTCCTTCCATGGTCGCCTTCCAGATACCAATGTTAGTGAAGAATATCACTATCCACTGATGCGTCATAGATAAGGGTGCGTCCACATGCATCATGTCCAAATGTTTTTGGAAGAAGTTAGGTTCTGCCAAGCTAAAACCCTCGGTCATCACGCTTCGAGCATACAAGGGTCGTCGCTCGACTCCCGTCGACCTCTACCAAAATGTCCCGCTCTGTTTAGCTAGAAAGACGGTCCACATAGACATTGAAGTCTTGGACGCTCACTTGGATTACAATACACTCCTCGGGTGGAGTTATATGTACACCATGTATGCCATAGCCTCCTCCATTTTCTGCATTATAATGTTCCCCCATGAGGAACAAATTATTATTGTATACCAATTGACGCAAAACGAGAAGCGTCACCTAAAAAAAACTGATATAATTCTACCCTATGTAGATACTGTCTCAGATGCTCTCTCATGGTCCGAAGAATAGGGCCCCAGCCAATTCAAACCGTCGTCCATTCTAGGGTCATTCCTAGGAGATCCTCCCATTATCCTTGAGTCAGCACTAGATGCCACTGGGGATCTGGTGTGCATGATATCCACATCAAGCGCCAAAGCTAGTAAGGATACACACACAACCAGTAACGACATTGAGGCATTGGCCACGACAGTCTCCCTAGCCTACACCACCTCCCAAACCCATTTTCTCTACCCCCAAGCTGTCTTCGTCTCCCAGTAGGTTTTGGCGACACTGGTTTTACCCAATATATCATTGGCATTCCCAATTTGGTACCTCCTTCCCCCTTTCGGAACAGGAGCCACCCATGTTACTGCCATAGGGTTGAAGCCCCTCAGTCCCGAGGAGCCCCCACCCGTCCAAGAAACAATTGAGACCACCCCTGCAAAGGAAGTTCCCATTGCAAAATCGGCGATCACAGTAGGAAAATCGAGAAGAGAGGAAAGAAGGTGGTGACCCCCGCCTTACAATAGGAATCACTAGTCTACGCCATATGTGACGTAACAGGTTACCCTACCCATATCTGTCCAAAGCTGGATGAATTAAAACCACTCCTTGGCTCCAAAACAGACACTGCGACGCCATGTTCCTGTAAAAGGGAACCTACCACCAAAGGTAAAGGCAAAGTGTTGTGTACCAATCACGTATGCATCCTCTATGGCAACTACGGGAATTATACCCACCATTTCCCAGAGATCTCATGATATAGGGGTGCCTTACATGCCATCGAGCGATCCTATCAAGAGAATCCCTCCACCCAGGCATCCGGAAATGAACCTTATACCATCCTATACCCGTAGGAAGAACGAAGGGCTCTAGAAAGAACCCTAGTCATGCCCGTTATACATTGCATACTATGTGATGAACATGGTCACTTCCTAGAAGATTGCGCAACCATGGAACTCATTGACAGATGGTATCCAATAGAAAGCGTGTACTACGTTGGATTGTGGGTAGTGGAATTCACATGTCCATTATGCGCCGATAATCACCTTTTGGAGAATTGTCACTATATCCCCCGATTCTGGCTAGCCCTAGCTAGTTTGCACAATGCTATATTCTACGGATAGCTCCACAAACCAAGAAGATGACATGGATGCGGAATCCACGGATAGCTCCACAACCCAAGAAGATGTGACGAGCATATCCATCATGTTTTTGTCTATTAAAGAGCGATCGATCAAGCAACCCCTAGTTACCCCTAACTGCCCTCCATAGAGATGACCAACATGCACATATGCAAAACGATAGATCATGCGGTCGTCCATTGTCGTGATTTAGCCACATTACAGTGCTCGTTCCCCATCAAACCTCAAGCTGAACTCGCCGAAACCTTCATATCAAGGATATTTTTCCTTATATGTTAGGGAAATCATTATGAGCGGCATTGTATTTATGCCTCGCAACTTCGTCCCACCATCGACATGATTAATATCATAGAGAATAGATAGGACGACCTTTGAGAAAGGCATAAAAAATACATTGCTAGATCAATGTCCCCACCCCCACAATGGCGTGACAGACAAATCAAGACCACACATCAAGAATGCATGACCCCAACTAAGCCTAGGTTAACATGTGGACTATGTGATCTGAACGATCACTGAGTCAACCAATACAGAGAATTGAAGCCCCTTGTGAATAGTCTCTGCATAGTCTCTTTTCTCCCTAAAAAACTCCTCTCAAACCAAAAGAAGATCACGTGCACCTATTGTCGGATTTGTTCACACTTTCAACATATGATTAAATGTGTGCACGTCCCCAAACTAAGAGCAGCAAGAGTTGTGTTGAATCTTCCAAGGTATTAAATGTGTGTCACCTAAGCGAAAATAATGGAAATGGAAGCAGAAGACAACCTCTTCTACACCAGACCCTTTCCAAGCATCTGCATCAGGAACAATGAATAGTGTAGAATCTCACACTATCTACTCTATTGGTTCAGTGATACCATGCACCATCTGCACTGGCCAAAATCACATACCATAGTTATGCCCGCCAATGGAAACATTCAGGCACCTCTTTGGAAGGAACAATTTTTGGCTATCGGAAATCGAATTTCCTTGCGGGGAACCAAACCTTGCGCTCATACATAATCCCATTACAGAGATTCTTCCCTTGCCAAACGCCGATGACACAAGCCACCATATATTATTTGTATCAGCACATATTGGCGATAGGATTACTGCCGTCTCCTCATCCCAGGATTTCCATCTCGTTCCTATACAAAAGACCAAGGTACCTTGCACTTTTACATAAATTTCCGCAAGATCCCAAATTTGCATGTCGCCATCGAACTCCTCGATGACACCCAACCTCTAAAGTAGTGGCTAATACGACTAAAGCTTGTCGACGAAAATCGACGAGAGTCGCTACAACACAATGATGCCCACAAGAAAAGGGTAAAAGCATCATTTGATCGCTACATCACCCCTCTCTCATTCACCGAGGGAAAATTAGTCCTTCACTATGATGTCACAAAAGAGGCCCTAAGGCTAGGAAAGTTTGAAACCCTGTGGAAAGGACCCTACACAATTAAACATTTCCTCCAACAGGGGGCATACATATTGACGAAACTAGATGGGACTTGCCTCAATAACCCCGTCAATGACCTTTACCTCAAGCAATTCTACCCATAAGGGCCAAGACAACCCTTCCCTAGAGTGTTCGTACACAAAACCCCACCACTCAGAATTTTTGACCCAAAGACTTATTTAAAAGTGCTTAAAGTATCACCATGGATCACCAACATGAACCCTATTTCGGAATTGCATATGGAGCATCAAGATGGTCTCAAAATTTAGCTGCAACTGCTTGGGTCATTTACCACCCTGACCAATCGCCACTCTGCTCAAATGGTGTGTGCATCGGTTTAGCAACAAACAATTAGGTAGAATATGACGCCGTCATAGGACTTGTGTGCGACGCCCCCCATCAGTGCATATGCCATATTCATGTATACCTCAATTCCCAGTTAGTAGTGTTGCAGTTAAACCAAACATTTGAGACAAGAGATACACATCTTTTTAGAAAATATTTACGTGCCAAAAGATTAAGCAGACAATTTGACTATATCACATTTACACATGTACCAAGGAGTCAAAACCAAACAATTGATCACATAGCTAACAATATCCTAAACTGGAATGCATATTGAATAAACCATCATACATAAAACAAAAAATATAGATATCCATTAGCATAACATAACACATAAACTGAAACAGGTAATACATGATGTAGAGCTGCAAAAAATATCTCTCATATATATATGTCACAATGTGTATATTTGAGTATAAAAAATAGTGTCACTAGCCCAACTGCCAGCCCAAAGATACAAAATTTGTAAAAAATAAGGGAATCATCCTCATAATGAGTGCTTTCCCTATGTACGAAAATACTTTAGGGCGGTGCCCCCTCAAGAGTGTCACATGGACCCACCACTGTTCCCGGTACCACCACTGTAGCTTCCGTCGCAACTGCGATCACCACCCGACGTAGAGTGGGACGATAGTACCTCTCGCGGGCCATCACAGTCTCTAACCAGACCTCCTCGAAGTCATCCATGAAACCTCGAGTACGCATCCCCTACGTCAAGTAGTCCACTCGACCCTGGAAGTCCTCAAGAATGGACACTTGAGCTGTCAGTTCTGCAATGCAAGCCTCTGTCGTATCAGCACGAGCTTTCTCAGCTGCAACCTCTCCAACAACTGAGCTACTACCCTCCATAGAAGGGCTAGTACCACCACCAAGTCCACTAGCTCCACCACCTGGTCCACCTGCATCACGTCCACCCTCACCACCCCTAGGTCATCACGTCCACCCCTAGGAGAATCGTGGCCCACCAGTCGAACCACGGGGCGTCCCACCTCACCAACATCTGCACGAGTAACCAAAATGATGTCAGTGTCACTAACAAAACACATAAGTACATATCTACTCAAAAAAATGTAGAAAACATATAAAACATACCTGCAAGCCCCCAAAAATAACCAAATGGGAGACCCATGTCTGGATCGCCCTGGGATTCCATCCTCGCATACGGGTATGGAAAGAACATCTATGGTTTGGCCTCGAACCAGGCCTCTGTCGTGGCATTCCAATAATGCCCCAGCATGCCAAAACCACCTTGCGACATCATTGAAGCCCACCTCCTCATACGTGGCTCCCGTGGCCCCCCAATAGGCACCGCCACTACTGGCCTTAGTAGCACTACCCTCTTGTACATGATGCTACACAAGATTCTAGCGTATGCGAATGACCTAGATCCACATTGGACCTTGTTCAGTTGCGACACCATACCATCAAAACAAAAGTGAGAAAAGTCAAAAAAATTCCCAGACCTCAGCCGATGCAAATCTACAACCTGCGGACCGGACGCCTGATGCAGAGCAAACGACCCTGCCAGTCGCACAATCACTGTCAGAGCACACTGCTCTACCACATATGTAACTAATGCAATGTTGATTCATACCTCTATAAGAGGCACCGCACCAAAATGCTGTCTCCAGAATCTATCCAAGTCCACTCTCACTGTAGGGAGTGGATACCTCAGTGCCTCACCCTGAGGCAGTAACCTTGTCACAAAATATATATCCGTCTCAGGATGAATGATCAGGTTCGTACCACGCAACACGAACATGTTGCGCCTCCTGCGCCAATGCTGAATAATGTATCATAGTAATTAGTCCTGTGACCGAAGAAACTCATTCTCAACAAGCTTCATAAGGCCCCATAGCACCAACTAACGACGCACCCCAACATCAGCAGCTAAAGTGGTTTGGATCTCAGGCCAGTCCCGCTCCCTCCACACTAACCTATCACCAACACAGGTACCCATCAGTACAGAGAAAAAACCCAAAAAATAGGTAAAAGACAAAATATTTTGTCACCTTGGCCTTTGCGCACCTATCCCTCAGACAGGCGCGCTTAGCGTATGCCTATATTTTGCATAGGTGTGTTGAAATTGGGGAACAGAGTGCCCTTGTGCACTTGTCCCCTAAAATTGCGCGCAATAAAGACACACTTTTTCCCAGATCGCCCGTGCAATCTAGGGAAAAATTCACCCAAAATTCGTACAAACCCAATCTGTACGGACCTCGACACCATCAAGCTATAAAAAATTAAGTACAGGATGTCATGAAGGTTACCTAGGCATAGTATCATTAGTCCCTGGTTCTCTGGCTGACCGCAATGGTAAGAAATGTTACATAGAGTCCTCTAACCTCTCATAACTCAGCAAGTACAAATGAATTGAATCAGATCCATATTCAACTATTTATCGCCCTTTTCAAAAACCTTCAGAGGGTCATAATGAGAGATCAGAAAGTCCATTCTTCAAACCATGAGTTGCATCGTAATCAACACTCCACGATGAACATAAGTTAAGCAACACATTTGCATTCCAGAAAAAATAAAATTTCAGCGCCGACAGGTATGCCCTCTCTCATCTGCCTTTTTAAAGCTCATGAATTTCAATAATATATGATAAAGAATACTATTTCACTTTAGGTAGTTTGTTTTGCAGGAAAAGCTTGCAAAACCATTCACAACAGCATCTACTGAAAGTTCCAGAGTAGGTATCATTCTACCCCCAACATGATGGAGTCCCAGAAAACTATGCATATCCTGACATCATTTCTCCATCAGAAATAAACCATAGGGTCTTCATCTCCGACCATGTTTTTCATCACCTCACCCTACACATGATAAACATCTACGTTGGTTGGTAGAGCCTCCCCTCCATGGCGCTCGTCATCCACAGTAGAACATATATCAAAACATAAGTGACACCATGGCCATACCACTTCAGTCCAGGAAGCACCTCATGCCCATCCATTCGTCATGCATAAGGTCAATTTTACCATACAAGCTGAAACCCCCTTCCTGGATGACCAGTTTGTACAAGCAGATAAAGAGCGCACCACCGCTCCTCACATTTGGCCCACCATACCTCCACCAGCATAATCCCATCTGTGATACTTATACATCCGCTTCATCAACCCTGCACATGAGACCAACCAATGGGACCCCCACCCTCAGCAAAACACCTTCCTCACACCATCAGTGAGAAAACACTTTCATGTTTTGGGGTACCCGTCTCTGTGTTTTGTACAAACCAAAACCCATTATTTTATTCTTTTGGTAAGTGTGCAAAGACCACAAACGGTGCACTTTGTCCCTTCACCCTCCCATTTCATGTTTTCTCCCATGGTAGAAGTCCCTGAACACCCTTGGTTTTACTATTTCACCCCCACACAGAAACAATCACAACATTCATAGTCGGTTCACACCCACCCTGGAAATCCTACCGACTCCAGGGATTTCCCCTTCAGAAATAACTATGACTACCGCAAGCTGCTTAAGTATACTCTAACCTCGGGCCACTGAATCCCCATCACCATTTTTCAGTCACCCCTCGCCAACATGCATATGTTAAACCCATCACATCTAGGTCCCAAACCCTTTAGGTCGGCACTCCCTCATTTGGTTGAGGCTTCCTTTTTGTCGACTTCAACACCTATATTCCAAAAAGGAAGCAGTACCTTGGATCAACCCTCTCCATATAAGGGGCATCCTCGGGTGGCACTGTGGGAGACATCATTATCCACAGATGTCATCGATCCTCTTGACATTCGACTACGACAGAAGCTTTCATGTCAAGATGGTATTGTACCTTACAACCATTGCATTTTGATCAAAACTGTCGAAGACCCGTACCTCCATAAGCATCTTTGTCAAGAATGCTTACGCGGGAAGGTCCCAACCACTACCTATGCGTACTATGCGCAGCTATATGCCATACCAATTTTACGCATATGGGTACCACATTTGACCTATTTTCAAAGAAAAAACACCCCTGAGGGTGTCAGCAGTCGTTGTCAACAACTGCCAACGTCACTGCCATATCGGTGACACAGACAGAATATACAATCTGTCAATTTTGTTTAACTAGCCACAACATCACAAGCATGGGACATGCCCACCTCATTGAAAATTTGTATATATTGTAAATTGTACTTACTTTCAGGGATCCCTTAAGCCATGATCATTCTTGGAAACGGTGCAGGGTGTTTTCAAATCCAAAGGTTAATGTAGGTCTCTCTCTCTATGCATGATACAGAAAATAAACTATAATGTATTTCGGCTATATAGTTCTTCCTAGACCTCACACATTAGGGGGAAACTGTTTACAATGGAAAATCGTACAGCAAAAGATGACATTAATTAATGTCAAGCCAAAGGATTTACAGGATTGGAAGACATTACATAATTCAGAAAGTTTTTAAAAATCTCAAAGGTTTGAGGAAAATCAAATTTGAACTAGTCTTAAATGCTATTTGTGCACATTATCCTTCAAGAAGAGCGCCTTATGCGTGCCTTTTTTCTTGATATGCGTGCATTCTTGAGAGTTGAAAAATGTCACTACCCAGGACCACACAAAGCAAAGGACAAGTCGCTCCTTAATTGAAGCCGCCTAAGGACAACCACCAACGCCTCTTTAGACACTATGTGAGCACACAATGAAATAATTGGAGTACACAAAGGAATCATACCCTCTCTTGGGTCACCATCCTCCATGTACCAAGAGAGGGAAAGAGGATTTGAAATATCCTATATAAAGCCACCATGAGTTGAAGAATGAGTGATCACATTGTTATCCTGGCTAGAATTACCCAAGAAATACCAGCAGTGTTTGACTCATAGCTAAAGATAGAGGGGACTCACTTGTTGGCCACCCAAAAAGTTCAGTCCACACACTAGAGAGAGAGGGAGAGTGCACCGAGGCAAGCTTGGGATAAAAACATCCTTGCATCAGGACCTAGAACCATTGTCTAGGGGCCCTTTGGCAAGAGGGTAAAGTATCACTCTTCTTACTGCCAGCGCTCAATAAGAGGGGCCTAGAGCCACCGTTTGCATTATTGTTGTTGTTTGACTCGTTCAGATCTTTTTTATTATTTATGTTTAGTTTTTAGTTTACATTTGCATGTTGTTTCCTCTATATAGTATGCTTATTGACTCCACTTCTTTCTACTTGTTACCAATAGTTTAACAGGGTAAACCTCACCCCTTAAACTGGTGTGATTTCGTACATACGTGCACCAAACACACCACAATAGGGATATTTATGCTCATATGTTAGTTTTTCCATATGTTACTCTCAACAGTGGAGGTAGGGAGATCATCCTGGCTCCAAGCATCTAGGGCCATCGTTTCAGTGAGGTTGTAATGTATCCTTGCAGAGAGATTCTCTAGGGTGGATACTTTGTCTTTAAAGATTTGACTGTTCATTTCTTTTCATATGTTCTAGAGAAGTAGGCCTAGAATTATTTGCCAAAGTCTATTGATAAGGACCCTGGAGTAAGGATAGTCCGTCCATCTGCTGATGGTGTTGATGATGTTTCCCCTTTCTCTATTGGTACGTCTACATAGGACTACTATTTTGTTCCACAAGGCATTAAAGGTAGGGAATTGGTCCAACAGGTGGTCGATGGTTTCCAAGTTTTCTTGAAAACCCTCTCTTCAAAAATTCTCCCATGTGAGGATGCGTTGTTTAGTGAGAAACCATAAAAAGGTAGCTACTTTTGGCCAAATTTTGGCAGACTATATATTTTTCCAGATGAGATTGGTAGGATCTAGGTTCTGCTAATGTAAGAGGTTGTAGGCTTCCTTGGTGGAGTAGTTTCCACTTGGCATGTGACCCCATCGAAGGATATTAGGTCTTGGCTAGGCTTTGATTTTTCTTTCAGTGCTTAGTTCCTCCCATATGTCTGTGTGACTTTCATTATTCCATTCGTCTTGCCATATGACCGTATGTAGCCAGTTCCCTTATCCTTGAGTTTTGTCATCAGTCGAGAAATCTCATACACAATTCCTTAGCCTTGCCTATAATTCTGTACTCTACAATGGTCTGGGGAAGATGGAGGAGAGTCTTGGCAGTTGCTTCCAGGAGTCCTCCCAAAATCTAGCTTGAGTGTCCCTGCGCAGCTGCCAGAAGTTGTGGGTTTGTATCATCTGCTTTTGGTTGCTTGCTGCTTTCCAGATTTGTGATCCTCCTGGCTCAATGTTGAATTTGATAAGGTCCTCCTTAGGCCATGTACAAGCATATTTGGCTACCCATAGGTTATCCCACAGAGTATGGGGGTTGGAGACCCATTTCAACCATATAATAGCTCCCATCATGTTGTTGTTGTGCTCAGGATCGCGCAGCCCTAGCCCCCCATGACCTTTTGGTTTACATGCTTCTTTCCAGTTGAATAAAGCCCATTTGTTTTTCCCTTTGATACCACCCCATAGGAAAGTTCTTTGCAATTTACGCATGGCCTTGAGGACCCATTTGGGGGCTACAAGTACCGAAAAGAGGTAAATGGGGAGAGACTGCAAAACTGGTTTGATGAGTACCAAGTAACCTGCTATATCGAGAGTATGATGGGTCCAGTTGGATAGCCTGGTTTCCATTTTGTCCAGCAGTGCTCTCCATGAGGAGTGATTAATGGCAGTGTTAGTGAGAGGGGCTCCAAGTTATTTAGAGGGTAAGGTTGCAATGAAGAAACCTAGGATGTGGGCAGTGTTGCATTGAGATAAATTGGGGGGTGTGGAAGAGAACAAATTTCGATTTGTCAAGGTTGACCTCTGTACTGAAGGCTTCAGAGAAGGAATCTAGAAGAGATTTGAGGGTATGGGATTCCTGGACCGAGGGGTAACACATGATCATGTTGTCATCCAAAAATTGTTGATGGGAAGAGGGGCAAAGGTTGTGGAGGGGTATACCCTGCAGAGCACCAAAATGGATGGAGCTTTTGAGGAGGTAGCCCAGGCCTTCAACCATAATGACTAAAATGAAGGGTGAAAGGTGGTCCCCTTGTCTCATTCCTCTTGAGGGGTTGAAATTTGCAGAGGGTATTCCATTGACCAAGGTGGAAAGAAACGGTGAGGGTATGAGGCTCATGATCCATCGTACCTAGGTGCGGCTGAAGCCGAAGGCAATAAGGACATATTTGATATAGTCCCAGTGGAGTTTGTTAAAAGCCTTGGATAGATCGATTTTGAGAAGCATACCTGTCTTATTGGAAGTTTTAAGAGAATTTATGACCTTGTGGGTTAAAATGATGCCATCAAGGATTTTTCGGCCTTCAAAATAGCCTGTTTGATTTAGGGAGATAATCAGGGGGAGGACCTACTTCAGCCTGTTAGAAATAACTTTGGATATTATCTTATAAATGACATTGCAGAGTGCTATGGGCCTATACTTACTTGGCATGTCTGCATTGTCTTCTTTTGTAACAAGAGTGATGAAGGTGGCATTGAGCGTTGGAAGAAGCCAATGAGTGGTACGTGATTCCTCCACTACACCCTAGGCCTCGTCATTGATGGTTTCCCAGAAGAAGTGGAAGAAGTTGGTGGTGAATCGATTAGGGCCTGGAGCTTTCCTGGCTTTCAGTTGGAAAACTGCTTGTTCCACCTCAACAAGAGTGGTGGCTTTGAGCAGCGTTCGCAACGTCTAGTTGTGTTCTTCCATAACCAGCTTGGGAATGTGTTGGGTGATTTTTCCTATTGCCTCATGCATCTGATGATTAGGTTCTTGCAGAATGTTCCTGAAGTGGTTGCACATCTCCTCTGTTATTTCCTCTTTCTTTTCCAGATTCTCGCCATTTTGGTTTTTGAGGAAAGTGATTCTATTATGCATCCTATGCTGAATGGTGGAGCGATGGAAAAAATTTGTGTTTCGTTCTCCCTCTTTGAGCCAACAGATCCTAGATTTTTGTCTCCATAGGATTTCTTCTTGGCTCCTTTCTTCGATCTGAGTTGATAATATCTTCTCTTGATTCTCTGAATCGATTGAGTGTCCTTCATTGATGATATTTTGTTGAAGCTTCTTCATTTTCTCTTCCATCTCTGTTTGATCTTTGAAGATATTGTCGAATGTGGATTTGTTTCACACCTTCAGTTTGCCTTTGAAAATTTTCAACTTTATTTGGAATTGGAACATTTTTTTTCCTTGCAGTGGTAATAAGGAGGAACACTAATCAGAGACCATTTCCTTGAACCCTGGATGTTTGAGCCAACAGTGTTCAAAGTGGAATGGTTTAGGAGCATGCATGCCTGGTCTTAACGATTGAAGTTGTATTGGCCAGTGGTCAAAACTTGCGGCTGGGATGATGGTGGCTACAAGATCACCCCCTAGATGGATGAAGTCTTCCGTGATGAGAAACTGGTCCAGTCTGGAAGCTATTTGGTGGGTGCCTCCTCTTCTTTTATTCCATGTGAAGACGCCATTAGAAGTTTGAAGATCTATGAGATGGTTTTCTTAGATGAAGTTCTTGAATCCATTGCTGTCTAGGCCAAGATGCACCATTCCTCCCTTTTTTTCTTGTAGATTTATTATCATATTGAAATCTCCTCCCAAGAGCTAGAGTGGTAGAGATTTCTATTTATTGAGTTCAACCATGTTTTCTAGAAGCTCTATTTTCTAGTGAAGATTCTGGGGAAAGTAGACATTCGTTAGCAAGCCATGGATGTTCATTCCAATCAAGTGAAAGTTGGCCTAGATGAAGTCCATGTTGGCATGATAGCTCTCTAGGGATATCATTTTGGGGTTCCAGATGATTTCCAGTCCTCCAGAAGCTCCATTGGCATCTACCGCTATTGTTTTAAATCCTTTCCATATCCTTTTGAAGATTGTTTCCAGAGTGGAGCTGGAACATTTGATTTCTAGCATGTATAAAATTATAGGGTGTTCCTCAATGACTATTTTCTTTATTATCCTATGCTTGGTGGGGCTATTGAGCCCTCTTATATTCCATGAGATGATCTTCATTTGTGGGGGGAGGGGTGGGGGGGGGGTTGGTAGTGTAGGCGAAGAATCGTGTTAACTTGGGGAATCTCCCAGAATCCACCATTTCCTTGCCCATTTATGCTATTCTTTGCAACGATGTTTTCTGTCTTATTTTGTGAGACTCTTTCTTGAAGTATTTTGTATTTATGTGCATACCCCCTGAATTCCTAGAGAGGGGAGCTGTTTTTCTCGGGTTAGGATTTCTTCCAGATTTTGGACCTATTGCTCAGATTTTAAGTGAAATTCCTTCTTATTACATGCAGCATCCAACCCTATGAGGTCTAGGCCCTCAAAGTCAATGCTATTTGGCTCTTCCTCCATGGCTTCTTGGATAGCATCCAACACCTGTTCTTTACCCTTCGACACTGAGTTGTCCCCTCCAAAGCTAGAGGTTTGGGGTTTTATAAAGGCCTTAGGTTGGATCTTGTTCTATTTTTTTTTGGAGGTATAGGGCTGCTCTTGCATGATACGCCTGGTTGGTTGTAATATCCCCAAATAGGCACTGTTAGCAAGGCAAGCCTGAAAAACGAATTTTTCAATAATTTGTGCTACAAGCTTGCAAACCAGCCCTTGGATCCCTTAGATCTGATAATCTAAGTCCTAAATCCAAAAGGGTATCAGAAAAAAATCTTCCTAGGTGGGTTAAACAGGTCTCCCACACCTAGTACAACTGAAAAAGGCCAAAGAAGGGGCTGCAATTCTAAATGACTATACTTCTCAGAAAATAACACAGTTCAGAAAATTAGCAGAAGGAGGCCAACATGGAGGCTCAACCTTATCATTTATATCAGAAAACAAAGTTCTACATAAGCCCTTTCATTATAGAACAGAAAGAAGAAGATATTACATGAAGAAATGCTCAAAATAAGAGGCTGCAAACATATGATGTGACTGTACAAGCTTGACAAAATTATTTTATTAGCTGAAAAGAGATGTAGATTACACTTCAGATCTAGAGTAGATCTGTGTACAAAAATATAGATCTATTTAAGATCTATACACTATAGAGTATCCTCTTCAAATTCCCCTTGGGGTTTTCAGCAGAAAATGAAGTACATGGAGTAGATCTGAGATCTAATGCAGCTGATTTGTAGAATGATTTAGGATTTATGAAGCAAATACATCAGTATTTAGATCAGATCTGAAGGGAAAATGAATTAGATCTGTAATCCATGGATCACCATAGTGAAGGGCAGATTCCCAACACTAGAGATCTCCCCTACTTTAAGTGCCAAAAGACCCTGCAACTTTCTCCTTGCAAATAACATAGATCTAGAAGATGGACTGCGCTATTGGCTCTAGAACATGATGTGGCCTCAAGCTAAGATATGAAATAAGATCTCCTCATCCAATACTCTCCTTCCAGTGGGATAGAAGTCTTTCCCACTGAAAGGAGGCACTAGAATGCCCTAAATCTGAATAGATCTAGCCTCCACTTGCTGCAACTTACAAAGACAAGAAAACCCTCAACAGGATCTGCATTGTAGTTGGAAGAAGAGCTTGTTCTTAAGCCTGATAGTGGTCAAGAAATGCAAGACTCCTCCTTGAGCTACTCAATGGAAGAGGTGGGATTCCCGATCAGGAACACCCAAGTGCTAAGCAACACTATTCTCAGCTAAACAACAGAGAATGAGAAATGTCTAAGCAGACAAATTCTTCAGAAATCATATGGTATTAAACAACCCTCTCATGCTATTCTCCTCTTCCTTAAATAAGATGGAATCCTTGCTAAACCCTAAACCATCTCAATGATTGAGCTGCATTCGTACATGTAGCCTCCAACTAAAACTGCGTTGTGCATATAGTAGGTACATTGCATCTAGACAACGCTGTTGATTTGGTCCTATTGACCCAGTCAAATGTCTTCATCCATTTCACACATAGGGGTATTTTATTAATGCAGCCCAGATTTGGCCTTGTTCACATGGGGCATTGATTTATTTTGCTATTTAGGAGTTTTATTGATCCTCCTTTACAATTTTATTCATGCAACAAGAAATTGAAAAAAAAATTGTATATTCCCATTAGTTGGGCTAATTGGGAATATTATAGTCCTCCCCTCCAAAATGTTGCTTGTCCTCAAGCAACTGACAGGGTGAGTGCTGCAACACTTCTCCTCCTCCATTGGTGACACCATCAAGGATCAAGCTTTCTTCCCAAGCTAAGTGTTCACCAATCCAACCCTCCATGTATTGTTCCTCCAAAGTCATTATGAGATGTACATAGTCCATCCCACAAGGAGTCAAGAAATCATATGAAACAAACATGGTTGAACCAATACTCTCCCTGAAACATGTAGCATAAGGTACATGGAGAGTCTCCATCCCATGAGGTACATACATGCTCCCCATCCTCCCTCCATACAATCCCAAAAATAGTACAAGTATATCATCAATGTATGGAAGTAAAACTACATATACACAAACATAAATTGGAGCATGAGGAGGTGGGTCATAGTCCCACATATGCTACCAGCGCAGTGCATCTCTTGTTTGCATTAGAACGAGGTGTGGTAAGTGGTTTCCCCACCACTTACTTGCTTCAAATGTCATCTCACTATGGCTGAAGATGTGAGATATGTTTGGTGCCTTTGGGAAGCACCCATCATGAAATAAAATCTCCCTTTGCACATCAAGGGAGTGGCCAAGTTCAGAATTTTTAGTGGCCCAACAATTGCCATGAGATTTACATGATACATTGATCCTTTTAGGAGTCATGGCCTGCATAAAAATGGTAAAAGAACATGTACAATTAGAAAATGAAACTTCCTTTACATGATCAAATCTTTTACCAACAATGTTTCTCATACACATGGAGTTGTGCATGTATCTTTATCCTCTCTCAAAAGAAGGAAGAGATGGCTGAAATGAGTCTTGCATAGAGTCCCTTAGCTACCCCAACTCCACATAGCTCATGCATTCTTTAAAATGCTGATGTAGTTCCTCTTTCAAGCCTTCCCAATCAAGATTTCTCATGATGATGTTGTAGATCTTCATGGAGTGCATATGGATGAAACAGAACTCCTTGTATGCCCCTTGTAGGATCTTCTGCTTGAGCTTAGAAGCTCTAGAAAAAATATTCTACCATGATGATAGATGACTCCTCCTTGGAATAAGTAGCCCTCTTCATGCAGCTGGTCATCAAGTATCATACATGTGTGAAGTTCTTTGGAATAATCCACTAGCAGCTAGGATTTCCAATACAAATCTACATTGTTCAACAATGACAGTGCTGATGGTATGTCAACAGAATTGTCTATGATGTTGCTGATCTCCTCCTTGACATCTCCTATGCCAAAGGTTTATGTTGGAAGGCCGATCCTCCCATTCTTCTCCTCCCACAGGGCAGATCTAGAAATGAGAGTGGGTGATGCTGATAAGTGAAGAAGATTCCCCTCCTCTTTGAGCTTACCCAAGCCTCCCAACACTATAGCTTTGTCTTCAAGTGCTGTAATCCATCCTAGATCTAAGTTTGGAGCAAAAAGTTGTGAGGTCTTCCCCACAAAAGATGAATCAGGTGGCCTCCCAGGTGGTTTTCCACTACATAAGAGTGTCCCATGCAAAATTTTCATGAGCATAATAGATGGGATTGTAAGGTCCTTGCTTCCATTGCGCAAATCCATCTCTGTATTCTATGTGGAAGTGTTATGTGAGGGGTAAGAATGCATGCCTCTGATCATTTGAGGTGCACCACTCTTCTTGTCCACCCATTCCATTTGCAAAGCCTCCCAACCAGTGGTGACTTTCCCCAATGTAATCAACCATTGAACACCCAAAATAACATTGGTTTCTGGTATGTCAACTACAAATAAGTGATCCACCAAAGTGTAGGATCCCATGGTGACTAAAAGTGATGGGACATAATGCATGCATTGCATTGTTCTATCTCCTGGGACCAAAACAGAGAATCCCTCAAAGGTATCAGTGGGTATGGCCCTCCTTTGCACAAGATGAGCATCAATAAAGTTGTGGGTGGCCCCATTTTCAATAAGAAGAAATACCCTCTGATTCATGATTGAACCATGAACTCTTAAGGTCAAGTACTTAGGTACTCCCCTCAAAGATTCAATAGTTCCTCCAATAGGAGAAAAATATCCACTCCCATATCTTGATGGTGTGGGATCTCCCTCAACATTGTTAGCGTTGTGACCTCTTCTTGGTTCATCATCTTCTTCTTCCTCCTCAAAATTTGAGGAGACTTCCATGTAGTGTGCTTTTCCAGTAGCACATCTATGTCCAGGTGCCCATGATTCTTGGGAAGTGAAACATAGCATCTTCTTCCTTAGCTCCCTCCAGACTTCAATATCAAGAGGCTTCTTGAATGAGTTCTCCTTGGAAGGAGAAACTTTCTTTTCCTTCCCTTTAGAAAGGTAAGAGGGCTTGTTCTGAAAGTTTTCCTTTACTTTTGGCAAAGCATCTTGAAGGTCTCTAGCCCTCTAAATGGCATCATGCAAGGTAGTGGGTTTGGTAGAATTTACCAACCCATGAAGAGGTTCATCCAGACCATCGATGAACATATACACCCTCCTTACTGCAGAAAAATCAGGAACCATAACAGATAATATCAAGAATTCAGAAATGTAAGACTTTGTGTTACCTGATTGCTTCAACTTTGCAAGGCTCATGAAAGGTACCTCTGGATCTCTTCTGTCAAATATTTCCACCACTCTTCTAGTGAACTAAGAGTAAGCAGTCACATTGGCATGACCCAATGTAGACAAGCCATGGAACCACCAGTCATGTGCTTCACCTTCAAAGTGCAGTGTTGCAATCTTGATAACTTCCATTTCAGGGACCTTGTTTAGTTGGAAGTAGGTGTCAAGAATTTCTACCCATGCTTTGGTAGAACTTTTGGATGACCCATCAAAATTGGGTAGGAATAATCTGCCCATAGAGTGATGTTGATCATGATTCTGAGTGAATCCACCATCTCTATGATGATACCTTGGTCTTCTTTTGTCCTTTAGATGACAGAACTCTTGAAAACTCAACTGATTTTTGAATCTACGATTCTGAGACTCATATTCTTAAAAGTAGTCTTCAAGGGATGCTTGTTCTTGTGGCCCTTCATTTCCCACAACCAAAAAGGTAGGCATAGTGGAGCGTTGGGAAACTTGTGGTTGATTCACTGGTTGATCATTCTAGTGGTGAGATATGCCAGAGTTTTCTCCAAGATGAAATCTCCTAGGAGATTATTTGATTCTATCCAGTCTCATCTCTTTTATCTCTCTAGCAAGATCTTGCATGGCTGTCAAAAGAGTTTTTGCAAACTCCTCTCCTTTTTATCACTTCTAGTTTCAGGGGCTTTACCCTTGTCTTGGTCATCATTGGTGTAATAAAATTTCTTCTATCTTCTATTCAAATACCTATTTTCTCTATTAGTAAGAGGCTCATATTCTTCTGAGGTCATATTGGCTTTGGCTCTTCAATGAAATCACAGGCTGTGCCAAGAAAAATGCTTCGATACCACTGTAATATCCCCAAATAGGGACTGTTAGCAAGACAAGCCTGAAAAACACATTTTTCAGGAATGTGTGCTGCAAGCTTGCAAACCAGCCCTTGGATCCATTAGATATAATAATATGAGTCCTAAATGCAAGAGGATATTAGAAAAAAATATTCCTAGGTGGGTAAAACATGTCTCCCATACCTTGTACAGCTAAAAAAGGCCAAATAAGGGGCTGCGTTCTAAATGACTATACTGCTCAGAAAATAAAACAGTTCAGAAAGTTAGCAGAAGGAGGCTAAAATGGAGGCTCAACCTTATCATTTATATTAGAAAATTAGAGTTATACATAAGCCCTTTCATTATAGAATAGAAAGAAGAAGATATTACATGAAGAAATGCTCAAAATAAGAGGCCGCAAACATATGATGTGACTATACAAGCTTGACAACATTATTTTATTAGCTGAAGAAAGATGTAGTTTACACTTCAGATCTAGAGCAAACCTGTGTACAAGAATATGGATCTATTTCAGATCTGTACACTATAGAGTCTCCTCTTCAAATGCCCCTTGGGGTTTTCAGTAGAAAATGAAGTACATGGAGTAGATCTGAGATCTAATGCAGCTGATCTGCAAAATGATTCAAGATTTTTGAAGAAAATACATCATTATTCAGATCAAATCTGAATGGAACATGGATTAGATCTGTCATCCATGGATCACCACAGTGAAGGGCAGATTCCCAACACTAGAGATCTCTCCTCCTTGAAGTTCCAAAATACCCTGCAACATTCTCCCTGAAAATAACATAGATCTAGAAGATGGATTGCTCTGTTGGCTCTAGAACATGATGTGGCCTCAAGCCAAGATCTGAAAATAAGCTCTCCTCATCCATTACTCTCCTGCCATGGGGATAAAAGGCTTTCCCACTGAAAGGAGGCACTAGAAAGGTATAGATCTGAATAGATCTAGCCTCCACTTGCTGCAACTTACAAAGACAACAAAACCCTCAACAGGATCTGTGTTGTATTTGGAAGAAGAGCTTGGCCTTAAGCCTGATAGTGGTCAAGAAATGCAAGACTCCTCCTTGAGCTACTCAATGGAAGAGGTGGGATTCCCAATCAGGAACACCCAAGTGCTAAGCAGAACTATTCTCAGCTAAAAAGAAGAGAATGAGAAATGTATAAATAGAAAAATTCTTCAGAAATCATATGGTATTCAACAACCCTCTCATGTTGTTCTCCTCTTCCTTAAATAAGATGGAATCCTTGCCAAACCCAAAACCATCTCAATGATTGAGCTGCATTCACACATGTAGCCTCCAACTAAAAATGCATTGTGCATATAGTAGGTGCGTTGCATCTAGACAACGCTGTTGATTTGGTCCTGTTGATCCAGTCAAATGTCTTCATCCCTTTCACACACAGGGGTATTTTATTAAGGCAGCCCAAATTTAGCCTTGTTCACATGGGGCATTGATTTATTTTGCTGTTTAGGAGTTTTATTGATCCTCCTTTACAATTTTATTCATGCAACAAGAAAATGAAAACAAAATTGTATATTCCCATTAGCTTGGGCTAATTGGGAATATTACACTGGTTCATTCTCATATTCTCATTCTCACTCAGCTGATTTAGGGCTGTGAAGCTATTGCTAGTTGTGGGTACTTTTTTATTCTAGTGAGAATTAGCTCTCTTGTTATGCCTTTTCTTGCTTGGTCGTTTGATTCATTTTCAGCTACCACTTTTTTGTTTAGAGGGAAATATTTGAATAGATGCCCATGTTGGTGACACATCTAGCATATAAAAGGAACATGCTCATAATCTACAGTTTGTATCCATTCAAAATCTTTGTGCAGCAAACTTACCTTGCCTTGTAGTGACTCGACAATGTTCATGTAAACGCAGATTCGAGTATATGCTGCATAACAGTTGATCTTTGTTTCCTTCGTTGTCTTGACGAAGGCATTGCCTATATCCCTGAGGGTCATCTCATCCCAATAATCCTGGAGGAGGGAGTAGAGTCGAATCCATACTGGATCCCATGTGAGATCTTGTTTGTTGAGGTTGAACCGCTCCATCCAGTGTTAGAGGTATAAGCCTGTAGAGTTGAAGAAATAGGGTCCTCCATCTTTGATCCTATTTTTGTCTTCAATGCAGGTAAATATCACATTGAAGAAGCCTTTCGCACACAGTTGAAGGTCAATATGGCCCTTGGATTTCCATTTTGAAGCTATCCATCCTCGGAGGGCTTTTTCAGTGGGCCAGAAACCCATGAACTTGCCTATCAACGTATGATCCTTCATGAACTGGATTCTTTCATTGATGCAATGCGTAGGGAGCTCGATCATTGTTATTTTTGGGTTCTTCGAAGTGCATGTTGCTGAAGTGATATTTTCTTTTTCTGCTGTTGATGTAGTTGTCTTCTGCACTGTGGGAGTCACCCATGAAGTATCATGAGATGGGCTAGAGTTTTTCTGACTGTCGATATCAGCCCCTGTCGCCACCCCTGTGGGAGGCTGGCCTATGATGGGGGGAGCAGCAATCCCCCCACTGGTTTTTTTCATAGTTGAGCCTCAAGGCTTACCAGGAGAGCAATCACGGCCTAACGGTCCGGGAGGGTGGTATGTCTGGGGTAGCCTACGTGGAAACCTCCAAACCCTAGGTCATGGCAGTCGTCCCAGTACTTACTCCGCTAGGGGTTTTATGTCTTAAATTTTCTATGTTAGTGACTAGCTTTAGTGATATATTTATTTTGTAGCTCTTGTTCATATTAGTTCATCCAATGGTACTTTTTTAATTTTTCATTTTGGAAAAAATATTTGAATACACCTCCTGTGTCACAAACTAGTACAAATGCCCAAAAGAAGTTAAGCAAGGAAAAGCAAAGGAAAATCCAATCACCTTAAGAGAAAGTGGTAAAAGACTGTAAGTTTTTGGTTAAGTGAGACAATTCAATATTTAAAAGGAGCATCTTTTTTATCAAATATTTTCTATAGGAACTTCAAAGAGCATCTTTTAAGATTGAGAGACCATATGTGTTGGAAAGGTTA
Source organism: Pinus albicaulis (assembly GCA_034641835.2). Taxonomy (NCBI): domain Eukaryota; kingdom Viridiplantae; phylum Streptophyta; class Pinopsida; order Pinales; family Pinaceae; genus Pinus; species Pinus albicaulis. Next base: position 852,332,001 of record CM076583.1, read on the forward strand.
TAGAATCTGAAAATTTGGCATAATGTAAGTGATTTCTCTTTATCTTATAACATTAAATAACATTTTTTTTACTAATTTTTATATTTAATGATCTTCTATATATCACAATTATTCTTGAATTTATACCTTACGACGTTTTATTTGCAACATCTGGTACAATTGCTAGTTATACTTAGGTGGATGCTATTGAACCTAGATAATAAATAATAATGTCACCTTGCTAGCTCAGTGATAGAAAGCCCCTCTTGTGGCATTATATATATGCCCAAGACTTTCCTTTTATCTTTGTATAGCCATGGCCTTTCCTTTTTTGAGTTCCACTCTTTGTGTGAAAACCAAAATGGGCCACACACACCTCAAAATCCCTTGGCGAAAGGCCCTTTTCTTGTTAAAATAAAATAGTTCACAAATGTCAGATAAAATTATGAGAACAATTTTATATTTAAATGTGGCACCATATAAAACAAATTTAAAAGTTCACAATCCTTTACACACTTTGTTATATAACATCCCATCTCCTTTATATATCTTATAGATAAATTCCTTCTCTCATAATGAAATTCAAACCCCGTCTTGATGTCAATTAAACTAATTAACAGAAACCCTCACATGTTCTCCTTTCCATTTGATTTCTTTATAAACGTATAACAAATGAAATTATTCAAGTTCCACTTAAACACATTGCTAAGGTCATTTTTTACCTCAATCCGGTCTGGGAGTTTGGGTTGTTTTGACTCCCAATGTTGTCAAACGAGCAGGGGTCCCAACCTTCTGACTAGCCGGGGTTGGCTAAATCTGTTCCAAATATTTTCGATGAGCTCACCAAGAGTCTGAATTCTCCAGGTTGGGGTTGAAACTATTGTATTTTTTTTCTCTATCCACGAGAAATTTGGGTCCACCTACCAACCAAGACGGACCAATTAGTGAGATTTTATCATCAGAAATAACAATGCTTAAATTTTCATTGCTACAGGGACTCTTTCTTACAAAATTTTCAACGTGATTTTCTCGGAAATGTACACCACCACAACCCTTCAGCTTCAATACCATAAGAGCAACACACAATAATTATGTGCCATGTTGTGGCACATTTCTCATCACACACTGACCATCATTAGCTCTTACTCTTCAAAAGTAAATTTGTGCAAACCTTTTTCACTTCAACAGAGTCAATAAACATATGCATGGAACTATGTAGAATTATAATTGAATTGTGGTCCACTTCTACGGAGCTGCCACAAAGGCCAATGATATAATATCTCATAGAGTTAGATTTATGTAGGGAATAACACTTGGAGATTCTTTTGTTTAGCATATAAATTGAGAGCGAGCACTGATCCAAAAATACATACTTCTCCCCTTTAACATTCCTTCAACCATATACAAATACCAACATCAAATCGATGGATTTCCCTATCCAATTTTGAACTTGATAGAATTCTTAACTACAAAAAGAAATAGTACAAAGCAGGAGGAAAACCATATTATTCATTCCTTAATAAAGTATACATACAACGAGTCTTGCAGACCTCCTGTGTGGATCCTTTCCTGAGGTGCCCTAGGGAGCTGTGACCCTCTCCTATGCACTGCTTTTTGTACATTAACACTACTAAAAAATAATTTTATCTTCACATACAAAGAGGATTTGGAAAATTCTCCAACATTGTAAAACTACCTAACATCTATTAGTTTTACATAAGCTTATTTGGGAAAAATATCCTAACAACTAAATGTTTTCGAACTAAGACACCTATCCTTAAATCAATTCTCCTAATTTCTAATTTATATAGAGTGATAGAACAAATTTTCTTCTTCTAAAATATACATGGCTCTATTGAGTCATAAAAAAATAGTTCTCCTAGGGTGATTCTCCTGCATCAGACTCCCTAGGTGAAAAAAGTTTGAATTCTTGGTCAAATTTCTACAAAACCCTCGAGTATCCCAATCAAAATGTTGTTGTTTCCCACATATCTGATCAGGTTTTTTCTCCAACCCTAAACTTAGTCTACCGGGGTCCCATACTTGGTTCTATAATGCACCATTAGATTTGTGGAGACAATCCTGCACAGCCAGCTTGATACTAGATGTTCTCTTCCTTCCTTGATTCCAGACTCTACTTTGCAATTGCTTCATCTCTACCATGCTAATGTAGTTCTCTTCATTTTTCCAAGTGTCAAAACTAGTCATTCTTTGCATGCCATTTTACCACACCTTAGGTACTCCCTTTATCAACAATATTATTTCCTCAGCCTCCATATCAAATCTGTGTTCATGTCGGTACATGCTGCTTCTCCCTTGCTGGTTTAAATTATCGCTACTATCTATCCTCCTAAAATTTCCCCAGGCTTGTAGGATTTCATTAGATTCTTCACCACAATATAAACCTCCAACATATTAAATGCACCTATAAAAAAAAATTAATCCTCCTTGCTTCCTTCAACAAAATACACCATGGAGTCCATGGGGTCTTGGTTAAACGATGATGAGGCAGGTTGTTATGACACTCATCAAAGGTTCAATTCCCTTCCCCGATCGGGCTGATATATCAGGACATGTTGATAAAAGATATGGAGTCCTACCAAACTTACAAAAAAAAAGAAGACAAAATACACCATGGAAAACTATTAGATCCTTTCAAAAATAGAATTCTTCTCCTTATTCCTTGTTCACAAATGAAATAGATTTTCATGAGACAAACTTGTCTCATGTTGCTTGTCGTCTTATTCTGACAACATTTGTTTTCTTTCATTTTCATATTTGAGTATGCTGTCAACAATCTAATTCGTTCTTTTCTCGATGAACTACACAATTTTAGCTTCCAATGACAAAAATTGTTTGTATACTACAACTTTAAATTTTTTTCAATCCTTCTCTTCCTCCATAATGTTTTAGTACTTGAATTACAAGAGCCTTCTCCCACCTTTCTTCATTTATCTTTGTAATATATGGTTGCCAAGTCAAATTATCTGCTAGATTTAAAAAAGGTTATCTTCTGCTATTTCCAAAGTTATACATTCTGATCACACTTGCACATACAACAAACATGTTATGGAAAACATTTTTATCTCTTAACATTCTGCTACAAGTGTATGGGTCTTTATCTCATCAGGAAAATGAGTTTTTGTTTGAGCCCTTTCAATATCTCTTGCAACTTGTATTTAATTCTTTTTATTTCCCCACAAAGCCATGGCTTGCTATACATATCCCTTTTCATCCATGTTTGGCCATGCTTCTCCTCCTTGAGGTACTTCTATGTATTTTGCTTCATAATTACATTCATAATCCAACATTTCTCTCTCTTTGATTTCATGAGACAGTGGTGTCTCCTCCTCATTATCAAAAAACTCTTGATTGTCCTCTTATCCTTGGGTTACTTCAGCATTTTTTAGATTAAATTTATTATATTGATTCGAGTGATTCTTACCAACTCCCTCTCCATCATTTTCATACTGAACCAATTCAAAAATCTGCAAAGCATGTGGTTTATTTTATTCTCCCAATTTCCTTTTGTCTTCAACCCATGAAAAAATATTAAAAAAAAAGAAACAATAAATACCCAATAAAAGAAGGCATAACCAATCAATTATACCTTTTAGGTTACTCTTCCTCCCATAGTATTCATTCACATTGTCTTCATGAGATAAATTTGCATCTCCTTCCCTTGTGACAATTCCTTGAGGTTTTCCATGTTCTGAATTGACTTCCTCTTTCTATACTCTATCAACATAATTAATCTATTCTAGAGTTTCAAATTCCTCCATAATATTAGGCACCTATTTAGCTCCATGGTGCTATGTTCCTACAATTTCAAACTAATGAAAATAGTTAGATAATGTTAGGGTCCGAAACTAACCCATTTATTTATATAATAAGGCCTAGGGGCTTAGCTCGAGTCATAGTTAGCTAGTTAGTTGAGTCAATAAATCCTGTAAGTATTTATCCACATTAATAATAATTGTAAGTGGTAAACCTGCATTATAGAAAAGGGACCACAATTAGTTATAAAGAGACAATAGTTAATAAATAAATTGGTTAACCCATATTATGAAAGGGACCATTTTTATCTAGGGTTTTGGATGTCATTAGTTTATAAATAATTTTAGATAGTTGTTGGCTTGAAGGGTCCTAACCCAAGTTTGGAGTTAAAATTAACCAACAAAACCCTCTTACTAATGTTCCTTTCGGTAGTGACCTACTTGCGTGGGTCATAGTCTCACCTAGAGGAGTATGGGGGGGTGATGGAACTAGGTTTCCACACCTTGAGAGAGAATTAAATGATGTGGGTGTCTTTAGATTTATTATGATAATGGACTAGCCTTCGCAACAGAAACCCTAACTGAAAACCCTAATCAGGAATATCTAGGTCAATTCACGCAGGTTATCCCACGCACACACAAATAAAGGCTTCAAAATTCCTAGTAAAGTGACATGCAAGTCTTACAGTAATAGATATATGTATTCCACGTTCATATAAGATATAAAAGCAGGTACGCAACCAATCCAAACACAAATAATGCAGTAAACGGAAATAATACATAGAAGCAGATCATCAAGTGAAATAATGATGCATTTGATACTTAGAGTTATCCAAAACACTTATTTATTCATTAACAATTCGTAATCCCTTTACAATACTTTAGTTCCACCTGCGCACATAGCCAACGGGGTTCGCACACAGCAGGATTAATGTCTCCACGCACACAGCCAGCAAGAGCATTATATACCCAAAAAAATTTGATTAACAACTCAGAACATCATAATCTTATCAAAACTTACTTAGAACTTATCTATCTGACTCGATCTAGACTCCTATATATATCTTTAGCATGCGCTCATCTAAAGCCCACAAACTGTGGTTTGCGACCCCTAGTTCTAACCTTTTTCCCATTACAACTCATGAAGGGGATTTGACCCACCCCAAAGACCCTTGACCTATACATTTTTTAGTGTGCATGACTCAAAAATAGAAAAATACTATATTTTTATCAAAATTGTAGTTCTAAGTGACCCCACTTCAACATGCGCCCAACACAATCTTGTGACTCATCCCAAGTCAAAGAGGTACTATGGTCTACATATTTGTCTACAACTCCTCGATGATAGTAATGAAGGGTGCTAGGACACCCACATTCTAATCATCTGTACTCTGCGCTGTGTCCACCAACTTCTGTGAAGTTAGCCCTTAGGCGACAAGATTTATGCTCTAATACGTCTGGCTCAAATTCTTTACGACAACATCCAGATCCTACAAAAACATCATCGCTTCATCAGCCCATGACTTCATGTGATCTGTAATGATGTGCTTTTTTAGTTGCAACTCATCCACTTCATATCCTAAGATCTACCTTGTCTGCAATTGGGCCATGCTCTGATCAGGTACAAAGGTTGGTAGTGCCTCCTGAAGGTCATCAAAAGCCTACTCCTTAGCGCACAAATCCTTAAAAATATTTCTAACCAGTGGATCTGTCTACACGAATGTCCATAGGCCCATGGATGTTTCTAGCAGCGCGGTTCCCTTGTCGACTGTGGTGGAAATAGCTGTTGAGGCTTCTTTGACGAGGGCTACTAACTGTGCATGCACCTCTGGTGGAGTTTCTAGCTGCATCTTGGCCTAGAATTCTGTGATGTACTCAAAATCTACCTTCACCACTTACTCTTCTGATATGGAGGCCTTCAACACTGCTACTAGCCCTTCAATTTTAGCTTTTGGCATGGCTAAAGCAGGAATAGCTACCTCTAGCAAGTCACCGCACAATATCTTAATTAGATGTTCCAATTCTTCTCGCTATGCAACAAATTCCTGCTGCGCCGTATGATCTTGGAGAGATTCTTTAGTCTTCACCGCAATCTTCTGCTCAGCTTCATTGAGATGCTAGTGCACATGAGACTCTCTGCACTGCATATCATCTTTAATAATGGTTTGTATCATATGCAGCTTGCCACTAGGAAACATTTACAAGTCTATCCCAACTTCTAGGGAGGTCTACACCTGATCGCGCAATTGGGGGTGTTTGACAGTGATTTCTATGCCCATGAAGGGGTAGATCCTGCTATCCACCATGATGATGATCATAGTAGTAGGATTGATCGCTTGAATCAACCTTGCTTGATTCATCCTTGCCTGGATGTTGTCTGTCTTCAACTACCACACCTGCAACCCCGACTATAATGCATCTACGATAGCTTTGTATTTTTCTTCCATCACCGTCCACCTATCCTCGGATATAGATGTGACCACGTCTGCTATTTTATCAAGGTATTCTTCTATGAGTGTAATGTCCTTGGTTCCTTCGACCTTAGAGACTTTCCTCTTCTTGCATAGACCCTTGGGGGTTTCTGTGCCGCGCTTCATTCCTCTCGAAGACTCAGCTCCAGTACCATCCAAACCATCTAGGTAGGGATGGGAATTTCATAGGTGACGTCAACGACTTGGAAGATGATCCCTTTGTCATCTTACTCTTTCCTTTAGCCAGCGTGGACATGACTTCTTGGACCTCTGGTATGACTTCTTCAACATCATCCGATCTTAGATCTGTAGATGCTGTGAGTGGAACAAAGTTATCTTTAGATAAAACACTCTCAGGGTTAGTGGCCATCATCCTTGGTCGAAAGATGAACTTCAAGTTGCTTACGTAGGATGCTGGGGCCTCACGACCAGACATACAGGTCTCAGAGATGAACACTCGACCCAATTCATAGATAAATTCAGGGTGCAATATACTCGAAAAGCAAAGGAATAGAATATGATCCGTGCCCTTCATTTTATAGTATTTGAGGTAAAAATGGTTGGGTCTTCATTAAATGCATCTTTCCCTCATAAAAATGGTAAAAAATCCCATAAGATCTCGTCATTAAATGTAAAAAACCCGTTCCAACCAACTGTAACATTGCTTTTTCACCCAATTTTATTGTTCCAATGGCTAGTTTCTCCTGTTTTACACTACTTCTGTGCTCTTGCTGCACTTGTCTGCATAACGTGTAGACAAGTGGATTCTCATTCTCCAGCCATATAGTCATTTGGTAGGCACAGGGTTATCTGTACATGGCTTCAATCAACTTCCATTGAAATACCTAGGAAGACTCTCACTGCACAACATGGCCAAGTGCATCGTACCTCTATCAGTGATTTATTTCACAATTTATGGCCCCAACCAGTGCTTCCTGAAATTTCTTGGGTGGTGTGAAAACTGATTATCATATAACAAAACCAAATTGTCTTCTTTGAATGCCTTTTGTCGAATGTTTCTATCTTGCCAAGACTTTTCACGTGACTTCTGTACTTGCTGATGAATGTTAGCAATGAAACAATCCTCCACTAAGGAAACCAGTTTCACAAGATGTTCCTCCATGATGTCAGGCTCAGCCATATTAGTAAATGCTGCAATGCATAGGCTTGGGACAATATATTCCATTGGCATGATTTCTTCTTGCCCATAGACCATCCCGAAAGGTGTTTTCCCAGTCAAATTTTTTCATGTGGTCCTATAAGCCCATAACACAGAAGGGTTGCACATGTCCCAATCATTTCAATTTTCATTACAGATATTTGTGAGCACATTCTCCAAAATTTTGTTGAAAGCTTCTACTGCACCATTTTCCTGGGGGTGGTAAGGGGTACTCCTCTGCCGATGTATATGAAATTCCTTTGTCAGAGCTTCAATGGTTTCATTAACAAAGTGCGTACCCCTATCACTCGTCAATATCTTCAGGCACCCAAACCTAGTCATAATATGTTCAAAAATGAAATTTGTAGCAGTATCTGTGGTACAATCCTTGACTGGCTTAGCTTCTGCCCTTCTGGTTACATAACATGTGGCATTGATAATGTAGCGTGCACCATTATTCTTCCCCGGGAAATTGATAGGTCCAAAAAAATATATAGTCGATTTGTCAAAAGCTTGCAGGGCCATTTGTGGTTGTAGGGACATTTCATCTTTTCGGGACAGATTCCCCATTCTTTGGCATGCATCAGAAGCCTGACAGTATGCATGTGCATCGTTGTGTAGCATGGGCCACCATAAACCATAACACAACACTTTCTGCGCGGTGGCCTTCCCTACATAGTGGCTTCCTTCCACTCCTCCATGAGCCTCAACCAAGGTTTCCTATCTTTCATGTTCCAAAACATACCTTGTTAATACTTCATTTGCTTCGAGCTTGTACAATTAACTAGAAGTAAGGGTAAAATTAGTTGCGCGCGAAACCAACTCCTTATTTTGCTGCACCAAATATTCAATAGGTGCACTTCTAGTGGTCAGAAAGTTAATAATATTAGCAAAGTGTTCATCAACCACCTTGATAGCAAAGAGCTGCGCATCAGGTAGTCCCTCCTCTAAACTATTTGGTTCCTTCCCATTTTTGATGCGTGACAGATGATTGGGTCCAAAATTCAATCTAATAGGCTTCACAATGATTTCAAAATCATATTCCTGACATAGCAATAGCCATCTACAAATATTCCCCCCCAACACAGGCTTATTGATAGGTTATTTCAAAGCAGAATGGTCAGTGAACATCTTAAAGTTCCCTCCTAGCAGATAGTGCCTAGATTTTTGTAGAGAATAGACCATGGCCAATCCTTCCCTTTCTATGGTTGAGTAGTTGCACTCTGGACTGGAGAGCTTCATACTGGCAAAAGAAATGGGGTGATCAATGTCTCCTTCTCCTGGCTATGCTAAAATAGCTCCAAGTGCTATACCAAATGCATCAACATGTACATGGAAGACCTTGGACCAGTCTAGGAATATTAGAATAGGTGTAGTAACCATATTTTTCTTCAATAGCTTGAAGCTCTTTTGGAATTCCTCATCCCAGAAAAATGACACATCATTTTTCAACAATTCCTCCATAGGCGCAGTGATCAAAGCATAGACCTAAATGAATTTTCTGTAATATTTAGTGTGTCCTAGAATGAAGCGCAACTTTTTTTCATTAGTGGGGAATTCTAGGTCTATGATAACTTAAATATTGGCCAGATCTACCATCAACCCTTGCTGACACACAATATGGCCCAAGAATATTCCAAAAGGAACAAAAAATATCCATTTCTTCAAGTTAAGAGAAATTTGATGTTTCCTACAAGTGTCAAACATCATGCGTAGGTTGGAGACATGCTTCTTTACCAACCCAAACACAATGAAGTCATCAAAATATACCTCCAATAACTTGTGCATTAATTCTTTGAACACAACTACTACTACGCGCAAGAAGATAACAGATGCATTCTTCAATCCGAAAGGCATGACTATGTATTGGAGGTGACCCTCATTCCATTGCAAAGGTGGTCTTGCTTCAGTCTTCTGGTGAAATTCTAAAATGATGATACCTTGAAAATCCATCATTAAAAGAATAAGCCTCTTATCCTCCCACATTATCCACTATACCATATGAAAATAGAGTAGGTAAGGGGTCATGTACACAGGCATCGTTTAGCTTGCGTAGATCCGCACAAATCTTTATCTCTCCCTTAGTCTTCTTTTCTTGAACAACCATTGGGCTCACTCAATGAGACTGCTCTACAGGCTCTATTATTACTGCATCAACCATCTTCTCTAATTCTTCTTTCAATTTCTTCTTATACTAGGGATTGAATCGGTATGGTCGCTACTTGATAGGGCGCACATCTGGTTTAAGCATGGTTTTCATAACATCGAAATCTCCTACATTTCCTTTGATCTTAGAGAACTTTGTGGCAAACAGGTCCTGATACTTTGTCAGCTACTCCGCAACCTTCCCCACTGTGTCATCATACCAATAATCTCTAATTTTGTCTAACTTGGGTTATTATTCTATCCCAATGTTGACTTCCTTTAACTTCAGAGGCTTAGTTACATCTACCATTCCCAATGAGGGCATTGCAACTATGTGCTTCCCCTCGGACTTAGGGATGTTGATATTTCTTGGATCCTCTTCATTATCTTCTACTGACAGGTTCCTGTAGTTGATAATATCTTGCATCTGTGCTTCCCATGCCGGCACATCATATTCTATTTGAGGCCAGGAATCATCAAAGACAAGTGCTTCTATATCCTGTAGGGCTTCGTCCAATCCCTTCGATCGCCTGACCAAGCCAAAGGTTGACATAAAAATATCAGTCGTTGTAATCCAATGGCGAGTCCCTCGACACAAATCCATTTCCAAATACCATGTAGTAGGTATCGGTCCTAACGAATTGACAAACATAAGAACCCATTCGTTCCAGGTCTTCTCATTCCAAACCTCCATCCACATGGCCAAGTGTTTTCGCGGGTCACATTGACCATAGAAAAGCTTAGTTGGTGGGGTAGTGGGCTGGTCAAAGTGAAAATGTATCATTTTACTACATTCTTCCCAGTCCTTAAAGCTTCCTTTGTGTGTATCCCACCAATGCGCTAGGGTTGCGTGTATGGCCACATCAAGTGTCCAGAACCTCTGCTCTTCCAAGAAAACCTTTTCCAATATTTCCAAAAATAATACAACACTATCAGAACCATAAAAATAGGGAAATTCACTTACCTTTGAAGAGATGCATCGGAAATTTTTAGTGATCTTGAGGCAACGCAACGTAGAAACACCATGTAACTGATTCTGCGATTTCTCCATTTCACCATCTGAATCTGAAAAACATGAGCTATCATTTTCCCAATTCAACATTCCATAAGCAATAGGGCTGATCCAATCCTCATCTCGTGTTATCACCCAAAAAATTTCAAAACATCATTTTGACAAGGTTACAAAATTTCATGGATCAAAATAGGGTTTTAGGAGTCAATTTAGGTTTAATCAAGGGAAGGTTTTAGATTTTTTATAGTTTAAAGCTCATCCTAAGGTTTAAATAAAGCCTTCTTTAAAGCTCTTTCATGTCAAACATTCATCATTTTTGGTTTCATTTCATTTCCCTAAGTTACTTCATCAAAACTATCCAATTAGCTGAGAAACCGCAGTTTCATAGCGCCACCCTTTGAAAAAAGTCGTTTTGCGCTACGAAAGCGCTGATAGTTTTTTAGCGCAAACAAGAAAAATTACATTGCAGGCACTACAGAAGCACGATTTTGTAACTGTCTTGTCAGTTGAGTTGGAAAATGTCAGAAACCATTGGGAAAGGGTAGGATAGTGGCATGTTGAGTCATGTAATGATGAAATTCAAGCACACACCCACGTTTGCAGTCATCATGGTCATTATAGGTTATGAATGAGGCATCATTTTAGTTATGAGAGGACATTTAAAATTTCAAAATATTTCCTAATTAGTCATTCTCATTTCCTTTTGCTTCCATTTGAAATGTCTGAGCTCTGAATGTCAAGCCAAACGTTCATACAAAGGTTTTACTACACCGATATCAAGTGAGGCTGAGAAATGTATTCAAGTGAGGCTGATACATCCATGTCAAGTGAGACTGAGAAATTTATTCAAGCGAGGCTAAGACATCCATATCAAGTGAGGCTGAAAGCTTTTTTGAAGAATATGATAGAGGAAAGAAAAATTCACAAAGGAGGACAGTGCTTAAGGCATGAACCTGAACACATGAAGGCAATAATTGAAGACTCATCGGTGATGGAATAATTTAGAAGAGTAGGTTTCCTACAGTTTTGTGAGAAGTTACAGGGCTGCCACACACAGGTATCCAAGGAATTTTCTATGAATTTCAATTGAACAACAACTAAAGTCAGGATGCTAAGTGTGTCTATTACACCAGAGGTCATTGCTGCCGTTACAGAGATACCAAGAGGTCAAGAAACCTGGTTCAAAGGGTTCAAATTTGATATGGAGTTGTGTAAAGAGTTCATGAAATCCTAAGCACACAGACATGGACCTCAATAATGCTATTCCTAGAGGCTGCATCAAAGATAGCTACTTAAAACTACTGCTCAACATTCAGAAATATTTTACCTGTGAAGGCAGATATCACAAGGTTTATTCATATCATTTCAAATTTCTTCTACACTTCAATGGTAAGATTTCACTTGATTTTCCTTTTTATCTTCATAGGATTCCTACAAATATGGCTGATAAGGTGCAAGAAAAGTCAGAAGGAAGTGAAACATCCTTATTTCATCATGGCTTAATGAAATTATTAATTTTAGATGAAATTCAGAAGATAGGCAGAGATTTTTCATCATTCTTGTTTATAAATGGTATTGAGTTGGAAACCCTAACTCCTGCAAGAAACCCTAAAGCTAAAGGAGTTCCATCACCACCAGCAGCAGAACCAAGCCAACCTAGGGTTGCAAAACCAAAAGCAACTACAAGAGTGAAGCCAAGAAATAAAACTGAGAAAGGGCTAGAGAAAAAGAAAATGCTTGATACACCAACTCTCCCACATGTAAAACAAAGATCAAAGGCTGTCAAATATGCTAAACAGAAACAAGATGTAAGCAAATAGGGGACCAACAAAGTAACTAGAAGCCAAGCAGTGGCATTGAAAGGAAAGACAATTGCTACAGAAGACAACCTAGTAACAAAGGGGAATCTAGAGGATATTCTTCATGCCATTGAAATAGAGGAAACACCCATTGTATAAGCTGAGTTCATTGGGGAAGATGAGCATAAGCTGAAAAAGGCCAAGTCTTCAAAGAGGCTAGAGTTTGAGGGGGAAGATGTAGGTTTCAATTTTCAAGCAAGACAACCTATGACAAGGCATGCTAGGAAATTAATGGAAGTTAGCAAAGAAGTTAAAATACCCACTGAGATATATAAATCATCAAAAGAAATAATTGACCTCTCATCAACCACAGTGAAGGATACAACCAGAAAAACAAGAAGGGGAAAAGAGAAAGTGATAGAGAAAATAGAGTTTCAGCGCCTTGAGGAAAAGTTAAAATTGACAAATTAGGAAATTGTTGTCATTGAAAGGAAAGCTAGAAAGCACAATGTTGAGAAAGTATAGTTTAAAAGAATGAAGGCAATGTGGGAAGGACAAGTTGATTCTGTTTCTAAAACCTTAAGTAATACAGAGCAATTTTTCAAATGGACAGTTCCAGTAATAAAAGAAGCTAAATTTGTTAGAATAATAAACACTCATCTGAGAACTATTAACAGGAGACTTAAAGACCAGATGAAGGATTTAGAAGAATATCTGGACTTAATTCATGATGAATTAAAGAGTACAGGTATTAAAATGAAAATCATAGAAGAACCAATAACTCAGCCAAGTGTAAATGAAGAAGGAAGGCCTCAAGGAATATATAATGAAGTGGGTTTACAGTTTGTATGAATTGTAAATACTAAATACAAGATATGTTTTGAGTTCTGGAGGCAAGCACAGTTTTCCCTTGGCAAATTTTTGAAGAACCTGCATACTCAGCAGTTTCGTAGCACATTCAGTGTAAAAAAGCAGAAAAGCACTACGAAACTACTGTAGCTTCTTTTGTTGCTTATTTTGATCAGATTTTAAAGGGTTGAAGACTGAGTTAAGAACTTAATTTTCTTTGGAAGATGTATGAAAGGGTAATTAAAATGATTTAGAGGAAAGAATTGAGTTTTTGGAGGCTAAAGACTTAAAATGGTAGCGCTACAAAAAGCGCTATGAAACTGCTGTGTTTTTGTAGCACACGACATTACAGTATTTTGAGCAGTGTTTAAAGGGGTTTTAGACAGCTGGAGGCTAGGGAGGAGTTATGGGACATGTTAAGCCAAATTCCAAGAGTTAAGGACCATGAAATGAAGAGTACATGATGGTCATAATGTTCAAAGAATGAAAAAGATCTTAAGCCTAAAAAACAGGGTACTGTTTCCTATTTTTCTGGAGGTCAGCAAAATGATCATGAAGGAATGAAGCCCATCATCTAGATTCGACCATGTGATGATAAAACTATCAATGATGTTAATTTAAATAGATAATTTTGTTATAGATAGTGATAAGGAGTTCGAGTCCTTTTTGGAATAGCACTGTTAAGTACGATATGTGTCTTTTGTAATAAATTCCATGTTTTATGGTTATGCAAGGTGTCAAGGGACAAAAATTCAATGTATATAGCATAGAGGTATATCATACCATGTTGTAAGATGTCTATTAAAGAACAAGAGGTCGAATTTTTTAGGGGTTGGACATTTCTGGCAAAATTGTGCTTGTTGTGAATTGATTGGTTTTTCAGCTAATACAGAGATCTTCTACTTGACCAACTTGAGATTCAGAAGGAGTTTTATTGTTTCCATAGTCTATTCACATCTCTTATATATCTCATTGTAGTGGTGTTCATCTATATTATTTAGAATTCATCTATTAGATGCTCTGAGTTCCTATATAAGTGAACTGGTTGTGTTTTTTACAGTTTCATGTGTGTGTACCTTATGACTAAAAATTTGATATGCCACAACTTCCACGTTAAGTAGATTCACTGAATTATTGAATTGCTTTGATTCCATAATCCCAATGTATACATGCTGATGTGATTCTCAACCTACATCTATCATTTATTTTTTTATTACCTAAATAGAGTTAGCCATCTATATTTTTATCCAAATCATTAACCCTTGAGAGAGCCCTCTCAGGCTGAGGAGGCTAAGCCTCAGTCAAAAGATTAGGTTTGAAATAGTTACATGAAGTTGAATGATCAAGCAGCCTATCAGAACAAATTTTGTGATAACATTTTGGTGCGTCTGCCATGAGCCTGAAGATTATACTTTCCCAAAATTTTGAAGCTAAAATTTTGAAGGTAGCAGGAGCTCAGGAAGCTTTTCGAGGCTGCATCTACCTTAGTGAATCCATTCAAAATTTATATGATCAAAGGTGGCTTCGAGAAGGAGATATCGAGGAGTAATCCTGACCCAAATCCACCTACCATCGTGGACAATCCAAACACCATTTCCAGAGGCAGTCAAGGCATTTCTGAAATATCAGGTACTCCATCACATCGAAATCCTTGTCCTCTGAAATATTAAGAAGTCTTGAAGATAAAAGAGTTGATGATAAAATTTAGGAAGTCTTGTTTAGATCTGAAATTGAAAAAGAATTAACTGAAATCATCGTAGATTTGCATAAGAGAGGTATTGATACCTCAACCCTAATAACACAGGAAGATAAAGAAGAGTTTTGGGAAGCAGTCACTTATGAATTTTTGTTGGAAAGAGAGTCTTTAGATAAGTTGAAAGAGCTTGACCCTTTTGAAGTCTTTTTGAAAAGTAAAGCTAGTTTACCTCTTCCTAGTTGGAGTTTAATTGTTAGTGGAAAAGAAAGACCAAAAATTCTTCCTCATAACAGTTATTCATCCTCTATTGCTGCTATCCCTAAAGCTACCACAGTCCCTTTTACCATGGTTGGGAATGTACCTCTTCCACCTAATGCACCTGCTAGATATGCCCCTCTTGTTCTTCTAGTTGTTTTACATGACCTCCCTAGAAAATATGCTGCTAGAATCAAAACTTGGGGAAGTGATGAAGAGATTACAATAGAAGAACATGTGGATCAATTTAATGATTTTATAGATAGGGGGGAGGTTGATCATGAAGATGTCATATTTATATTTTTTTCTCAGAGCTTTACTGTTGAAGTTAGGAAGTGGTTCAAAGCCCTTAATCCTGGAAGTATTCATAATTGGAATGATTTTGAAGTTACCTTTTTGAGAAAATGGGGAAATAGAACTAATCCAGTACAAGCCCTCACTAAGTATAACAGTTTGAGAAGATTTGTTGATGAAACTGTTCAAAATTTTCAAAAAGGTTTAATAGGGTTTATGACTCTATTCCTGCCCATTTAAAACCTACACAAGCCTTAGCTCATATGAGATGTCCTGAAGCTTTTGATTATGAATTTTCTATATTGCTGAGAGAGAGAATCCCCTTTAGTTGCTGAAATGAAAAATGATGCAGTGAAGGTGGAGGTTAATATGATAGAAGCTAAAAAGTCCAAAATGGGTAAGACTGAGTTAAAAGAAGAAGAGAAACCTTCCTCCTCTACCTCTGATGATAAATTTTATTCAATGATGAAAACAATGGAAAAGATGATGGATAGGTTGGCCCTTGGGAATATCTCTGTTCCTCCTACACAACATGAACCTCGGTTTAGAAACCCTCAATTCAGGAGACCTCATAATCAAAAAAGACTAAGGGAAAAAAGAAATCAACATCCTAATCCTCCAGTGAGACCTCCTTTCCAACAAAACTTAGTTGATGAAGAAGATGATCCTGAAATTCCTGAAGAGTCTATTCACTGTTTAGATGAAGAAATTTCTGGAATTTTCTTGAATAAAGAGGAACATGATGAATTAGACCAGGGTAATCATGGAGAGGAACCATTAGATTATCTCAAAGGGTATCAACATGCTATTTTTGAGATGTAAAAACAATACAATATCAGAAATAGAAATGTGCCAATCATTGCAAATAAACCACAGCCTAAGAAAGATACACATAACGCTACTGATGGCAAGAAAGATACTCCAAAGGTTGTTAAAGGTAATAAATATACACCACCTTTTCCTCTTATTAAAGAAGCTGAAAAATATGTTTATGTTTTCAGTTTCGAAAATGAAATTTCTAAGATCAAAATACCAGTACCTTTTGGTGAGATTCTAAAAGTCAATGAGTATAGAAGCAAGATTGTTAAAATGTTGAATTCACAACCAGGAGCTGCTGATATCTGAAATGTACAAGAGGAGCATCCAACCATATACCTGGGTCCAAGATTAGAAGATGAACAAAATGAGGAGTTGCCTCCTTTTAATGTGAGCCTTAGCATTCATGACATGACATTACATAATGATATGTTGGATTCAGGGGCCTCTCACAATCTTATGCCTAAAGTAATCATGGAAAGGATGGGGTTAGAAATAACTAGACCATATATGGACTTTTTTTCTTTTGTTTCGAAAAGAGTTAAATGCATTAATTTAATTAAGGTTGTTGTTGTTGGTCTAACACAAGTCCTTGCCAAGACAGTGGTTATGGACATCGTGGTAGCAAACATTCCATCAAAGTTTGGTATGCTATTATCAAGGTCATGGGCAGCAAAAATCAAAGGTACAATGCAGATGTACCTTACTTATGCCACCATTCCTATTTTTGGTGAGCAAAGGAGATTGTATTGAGAGACAAGAGTGGCCTACATGGTGAGTAGTAAAGACAAACTGAAAATTTTTCCAATTTATGCCCTTGACACTGAAATTGGATTGACTATACTTTTCAATGAGTTGACTAATGAAGCAAAGGATGAGAAGAAAGCAGAAAATCAGAGATCTGAAATTCAGCAGTCCAAAAATCAGTAAACAGAAGATTAACAAGTCAGTGGTAAGGAGGCAGAAGGTTGGTGGTCATTGCATTTTGATGGATCAATAGGAAGATAAGGGCAGGAGAAGGGATTTGGATCACAATTCCAAGTGATGAAAGCAAGTTTCTTTCCTAAAAGTTGAACTTTGATTGCACAAATAACATGGCTGAGTATGAATCCTTGATTTTGGGTTTAGAAGTCTTGAAAAGAATGATTACTCAAAATATTTCTATTTTTGGAGATTCAGAATTAGTGATTAAACAAGTTGAAGGTGCTTATCAAATGAAGGATATAAGGATGAGGGAATATAGAAAATTAGTTTTGTACATGTTGGAAAACTTCCAAGCTTATTCACTCATTGTCAAAACTAGAGACCAAAAATCCATTGATGATTCTCTTGATGTCTATGCAAGTCTTTTCATTATTCCCATACATTCCACTGAAAAATATGAGGTTGAAGTTCGCCATAGACCAGCTATCCTCAATAATATTACTCATTGGAAAGTTTTTTAGGATGATCAACAAGTGAAGAACTTTATTGAGCTGAAAGAAGAGTTTGAAAATATACAAGTAGATTAGCAAAATATGCTTGTTGAATCTAAAGGAAATTCTGAAGTTTTGTAGCTAAAGAATAATTCCATACCAAAGGGTCTCATACCTCTTGACATTTTTTTTTGATCAAAATGATATTTTTAAATCTCCTAAGATACAAGATGATGATGAAGAGGTTGAGAGTTCTAATCTTGGTACAGTAGATATGCCCAAAATGACTAAACTTTCAAAGTTTCTTTTAGTTGATATGAAGTACAAGTACATTGA
This sequence comes from Pinus albicaulis, assembly GCA_034641835.2. Taxonomy (NCBI): domain Eukaryota; kingdom Viridiplantae; phylum Streptophyta; class Pinopsida; order Pinales; family Pinaceae; genus Pinus; species Pinus albicaulis. The sequence continues at coordinate 852,350,003 of CM076583.1, forward strand.
GATGATCAAGAGATTTATAGATGTTTTTGCTTGGAATTATCTGATTTGAAATAATATGACCCCACTATTATTCAGCATACTATTCTCATAAAATAAAATTAAAAGCATTTCAAGAAAAAGTTGAGGAGGATTAATCCACTTCTCATGCCATTGATTGAGAAGGAAATCAAGAAATTTTTTTATGCCAAAATCATTGTCCCAATCAGATTCTCAAATTTTCTTGCAAACTTGGTTTCGGTTAGGAAAAAGAGTGGAGAAATAAGAATATGTATTGACTTCAGAAACTTGAATAAAGCCTCTCTTTTAAGGACAACTATCCTCTCCCAAAGATGGACCAAATTTTGCAAAATATTGTTGGTTCTCAAAGAATGTCTATGCTTGATGGTTTTTCAGGTTATAATCAGATCCTTGTACATCCGAATGATCAGGAAAAAACAACCTTTACTACACCATGGGGCACTTTTATGTATGCCAAGATTCCATGTGGTCTCATGAATGCAGAAGATACCTTTCATAGGGAAATGGACATTTATTTTTCTGAAGAGAAGGAAAAGATCATGGTTTTTTATCTTGATGACATAACAATCTTCTCAAGGAGGGAAGAAGATCACTTGAAAAACCTAGAAAGAATTCTGTTGAAGTGTAGAAGGTTTGGCATTTCTCTAAATCCCACCAAAAGTATTTTTTCTTTAACTTCAGGTAAATTACTTGGACACATCATTTCTAAATATGGGATTAAGATTGATCCAAACAGGGTCAATGCAATTCAGAAGGTATATTTTCCTAGAAACAGGAAGGAGATTCAATCTTTCCTTGGAAAGGTAAATTTTGTAAGGAGATTTATTCCTAATTTTGCTAAGATTGTGAAGGATATAAAAAGGATGCTGAAGAAGGGAGTTGACATTAAGTGGACAGCAGATGTGAAGCACTCATTTGAGGAGATTAAAAGGGCACTCACCCAAGCACCGATATTGATTAGTCCAAGTTTCTTAAAATAATTTCTAATTTTCACTTTTGCATCAGAAAATACTATTGCTAGATTTTTGTTTCAAAAGGGACAACAAGGTATTGAGCAGCCCATTTCATTATTTAGTAGGAAATTAGCTAACTTTGAGCTGAAATACAATATATTAGAGAAGCAAGCCTATGCCTTGGTGAAGGCTATCAAATATTTTAGAATTTATATTCTGCATTCTCATATTGTGGCTTTTGTTCCTAATACTGTTGTGAAAGACATTCTTACTCAAGCTGATCCTGATGGTAAGAGGGGAATGATTACTAAATTTCTGGAGTATGATATATAGATCAAGCCAACAAAATTGGTCAAAGGAAAAGGCTTAGTAAAGCAGATGGCACATTCAAACTTTGATTGTTTTCACATAAATTTAATTGTAGAAATATCAGAAATTTCAGATGAGGAAGAAGAACTAGTCTCCATTGGAGAAAAGTACATCACTTCAGATTGGTACAAGGATATTGTTTTTGTCCTACATCATCATAAAGCACCTACTGAGCTAACAAAGTCAAAGGCAATATTTGTGAAGTTAAAATCCTTGAGGTATTGCATTTTTGATAAAAATCTGTTTTGGAAGGATACTGGCAGTATTTTGTTGAATTGTTTGCTGGAAGAGGAGGCTGATAAAGTGATTGAGGAGTTACACAAAGGAGATTGTGGAGATCACCATTATTGGAATGCCATAGTGAATAAGTTTATTATAGCATGGTATTATTGGCCTACAATGTTTAAGGATGTCTACAAAAATATTGTTGCCTGCCATGAATGCTAGAATTTTGATGGTAAGAAGAAGCTTGTACCTTTACCTTTAATTCCTATCTATGTGGAAGCACCATTTCAGCAATGAGGGCTAGATTTTATTGGAGAGATTCATCCATCATCATCAGGTCAGCATCGCTGGATTATCACAGTGACTGATTACTTTACTAAATGGATTGAAGCAATCCCAACTAGGTAAGCAAATGATTATGTTATTATTTCTTTTTTAGAAAATAATATCTTGTATAGATTTGGTTGCCCCATGAATATCATAACTAATAATGCACAAGAATTTAAGTCTAAGAAGGTGATTAATTTATGTCATCAATATGATATTACTCTTGGGCGTTCCACTGCATATTATCCACAAGGGAATGGTCTTATTGAATCTTCTAATAAGAGAATTGTGAGGATCATTAAAAAGGTGTTGCAGGAAAATAAGAAGGCTTGGCATCTGATTTGAAGTATGCTTTATGGGCTGATAGGATATGCACAAAAAGGTCAATTGGAACTTCACCCTATGAGCTGGTATATGGAGCTGAAGCCATTTTTCCTACATCATTAGGGGTACCTATCATGAAGCTGATTCAAGGATTAGAAGAGGAACCAAATGCAGTTCAGAGAAGAATCAATCAGTTAATAGCTCTGCAAGAGAAGAGGGATGAAGTTTATAACAACAATCAACAATCTCAAAACAAAATCAAGAGGACATTTGATAAGAAGATCAAGGAATAAAGTTTTCACATTCAGGATGAAGTGCTGAAATGGGAGGCTAGAATTGAAGAGAAAGGCAGACATGGTAAGTTTGAGAACTTGTGGAAAGGTCCTTTCAAAACAGCTACTTTCCATGGAAACAATACTTACATACTGCAAGAGTTGAATGGAAAATCATACGCTGGAGGACTTGTCAATGGCAGGTTTTTAAAGCATTACTCTTCCTAAAAATTTGTTGATCATTCATATCACTATATAAATTCCATTTTATGAGTTTTCTGCTAATAATGACAAGCTAAATCAACAAGCTTGAGTCCGAGGTGAAGGCCATTAGAGCTTGAGGAGAAAGCTTGGCAATTTTAAAGTTTTTCTGTTTTGGTCAAGAAAATGGATAGCAACATTGGAACTACTGGTTCTTAGTGTACCACAGGGGCACACTATCCCAAGTGGAGGCACTGCTATCACCCAAAAAATTTCAAAAATTAATTTTGAGAAGGTTACAAAATTCCATCGATCAAAATAGGGTTTTAGGTGTCAATTTAGGTTTGATCAAGGGAAGTTTTTATATTTTTTATAGTTTAAAGCTCATCCTAAGGTTTAAATAAAGCTTGAGCCCGAGGTGAAGGCCATTAGAGCTTGAGGAGAAAGCTTGGAAATTTCAAAGTTTTTCTGTTTTGGTCAAGAAAATGGATAGCAACATTGGAACTACTAGTTCTTAGTGTACCACAGGGGCACACTATCCCAAGTGGAGCCACTGCTATCACCCAAAAAATTTCAAAAAGTCATTTTGGCAAGGTTACAAAATTCCATCGATCAAAATAGGGTTTTAGGAGTCAATTTAGGTTTGATCAAGGGAAGGTTTTATATTTTTTATAGTTTAAAGCTCTTCCTAAGGTTTAAAGAAAGCCTTATTTAAAGCTCTTTCATGTCAAACATTCATCATTTTTGGTTTCATTTCATTTCCCTAAGTTTCTTCATCAAAACTGTCCAATTAGCCAAGAAACCGTAGTTTCATAGCGCTACCCGTTGAACAAAGTCATTTTGCGCTACAAAAGTGCTGATGGTTTCGTAGTGCAAACAAGAAAAATCACATTGCAGGCACTATGAAAGCACAGTTTTGTAATTGTCTTGTCAGTTGAGTTAGCAAATGTTAGAAACCGTTGGGAAAGGGTAGGATAGTGGCATGTTGAGTCATGTAATGATGAAATTCAAGTACACAGCCACATTTACAGTCATCATGGTATGTTGAGAATGCAACAAGATGATGAAGCTTAGTGAAAAGAAGTCACCTTCACTAAGTGGGCCCGCAGGCTATTTTTGGCGCAAAGTCTATTTTTAGAATATGTCTATTTTTAGACATATGGATCATGGTCTATGAGTTGCAGGATTCTATTTCTGGATGGTTGGTCAAGTCAGGAAAAATAGATGGACTTCTATTTTTAGACATACTGGGTGGAATCTATTTGTAGATTGCTAGTCTAAAAATAGATATGTCGAATATTATTAGCTCTTAATAATATTTGGACTATAAATATTATCTTATCCTCTTGGAGCACTTCAGTTTGAGCTACGGATGTGGCACATGCAGCTGACAGAAGGAATTACGATATTCCTAGGGTTTAGTTGAGCTATTGCATGATGGACTTCAGTTAGAACTCAGGTGATTGAGTTTGGTGGAGTTGATTGAGGAGTTAATAGAGTTGTGTTCAGTTTTACTTAGTTGAACTAGTTGTGATTAGTCTAACTGATTAATACACTAGTGATGAGTGGTGTGAATTAATTATTAATTAATTCACTAATTATTAACTCATAAATCAAATAATGAATACATCAGTTAACTCAAGTGCATGGACAGTTCAGTGAAGACTAGTGGAGAGGTTAGGTGAAAGAGCAGTGTGACTATCAGTTGTGACTATACTTGTGCATGAGATTTGCGCACACATTGATTGATATTGCCAATGAGGATTGCGTAGTACATCTTGGTGGGATTAAAACTTGGATCTCATGATTATTCATCTTGGATTGCGCAGTAGAGACAGGCAGACAGGTGGAGCGGATTGGAGCATGTGATATGTATGATCTGAGCTTGTTTTGTGTGTAACAATTGGAGATAGTGCTGAGAGCTTGTGAGGAGTTTTTACTATGATTGTTACATGTTCTCTATCATTATAATATACAGATAGTTGGGGTTTTAAGCTTTAAGCTTTCCGATAAATCCTGTGTTTATATGTGTGATTTTTTATGGTTTTAATGTGCGCATGCGATTGTTTTTAATTCCGCAAATTGATGATCAATAGTAGAAGAGGTTATGTATTATGCATGAAGCTCAAATAGTGTGTGATCAGGATAATCTCGGTGAATAAGTTATCTATTATTCAAATTTCTACATGGTCATTATAGGTTATGAATGAGGCATAATTTTAGTTATGAGAGGCCATTTAAAATTTCAAAATCTTTCCTAATTAGTCATTTTCATTTCCTTTTGCCTCCATTCAAAATGTATGAGCTCTGAGTGTCACGCCAAACCTGTGTCTAGTTCATACAAAGGTTTTAATACACCCATATCAAGCGAGGCTGAGAAATTTATTCAAGTGAGGTTGATACATCCATATCAAGCGAGGCTGAAAGCTTTTCTGAAGAATATGACAGAGGAAAGAAAAATTCACAGAGGAGGACAGTTCTTAAGGAATGAACCTAAAGACATGAAGGCAACAATTGAAGACCCAACATCAATGGAATCATTTAGAAGAGTAGGTTTCCTACGGTTTTGTGAGAAGTTGCAGGGCTGTCACACATAGGTATCTAAGGAATTTTCTATGAATTTCAATGGAACAACCACTAAAGTCAGGATGCTAAGTGTGTCTATAACACTAGAGGTCATTGCTGCTGTTACAGAAATACCAAGAGGTCAAGAAACCTGGTTCAAAAGGTTCAAATTTGATATGGAGCAATGTAAAGAGTTCATGAAACCTAAGCGCACAGACATGGACCTTAATAATTCTATTCCTAGAAGTTGCATCAAAGATAACTACTTAAAATTGCTGCACAACATTCAGAAATATTTTACCTATGAAGGCAGATATCACAAGGTTTATTCATATCATTTCAAATTTCTTCTACACTTCACTCGTAAGATTTCAATTGATTTATCTTTTTATCTACATAGGATTCCTGCAAAGATGGCTGATAAGGTGCAAGAAAATTTTGAAGGAAGTGAAACATCCTTATTTCATCATGGCTTAATGAAATTATTAATTTTAGATGAACTTCAAAAGATAGGCAGAGATTGGTCATCATTCTTGTTTATAAATGGTTTTGAGTTGGAAAACCTAACTCCTGCAAGAAACCCTAAAGCTAAACGAGTTCCATCACCACCAGCAGTAGAACCAAGCCAACCTAGGGTTGCAAGACCAAAAGCAATTGCAAGAGTGAAGCCAAGAAAGAAAACTGAGTAAGGGCCAGAGAAAATGCAAATGATTGATACACAAAATATCCCACCTACCAAACAGAGTACAAAGGTTGTCAAAGATGCTAAACATAATCAAGCTGTTAACAAACAAGGGACCAAAAGGGTGACTAGAAGCCAAGCAGTGGCATTGAAAGGAAAGACAGTTGTTAGAGAAGACAACCCAGTAACAAAGGGGAATCTAGAGGATATTCTTCATGCCATTGACATAGAGGAAACACCCATTGTCCAAGCTGAGTTCATTGGGGAAGATGAGCATAAGCTGAAAAAGGCAAAGTTTGCAAAGAGGCTAGAGTTTGAAGGGGAAGATGTAGGTTTCATTTTTCAAGCAAGAAAGCCTATGACAAGGCATGCTAGGAAATTAACGGAAGTTAGCAAATAATTTCAAATACCCACTGAGATAGCTAAAGAATACAAATAAATAATTGACTTCTCATCACCCACAGTGAAGGATACAATTAGCAAAACAAAAAGGGAAAAAGAGAAAGTGACAGAGAAAACAGAGTTTTAGCGCCTTGAGGAAAAGTTCAAATTGGCAAATTAGGAAATTGTTGTCATGAAAAGGAAAGCTAGAAAGCACAGTGTCGAGAAATTACATTTTAAAATAATGAAGGCAATGTTGGAAGAACAAGTTAATTATGTTTCTGAAACATTAAGTAATATAGAGCAATTTTTCAAATGGACATTTCCAGCAATAAAAGAAGCTAAATTTGTTAGAATAATAAACACTCATCTGAGAACTACTAACAGAAGACTTAAAGACGAGGTGAAGGATTTAGAAGAGCAACTGGACTTAATTCATGATGAATTAAAGAGCAGAGGCATTCAAATGACAATCATAGAAGAACCAAAAGCTCAACCAAGTGTAAATGAAGAAGGAAGGCCTCAAGGAAGCTAGAATGAAGTGGGTTTATAGTTTGTATGAATTGTAAATACTGAAGACAGGTTATATTTTGAGTTTTTGAGGTAAACACAATTTTCCCTTGTAAATTTTTTGAAGAATCTACATACTCAACAGTTTTGTAGCGCATTCAGTGTAAAAAAGTAGAAAAGTGCTACGAAACTACTGTAGCTTATTTTCTTGCTTATTTTGATCATATTTTAAAGGGTTGAAGACTTAGTTAAGAACTAAATTTGCTTTGGAATATGTATTAAAGGGTAATTAACAAGATGCATAGGAAATAATTACGTTTTTTGAGGATAAAGACTTAAAATGGTAGCGCTACAAAAAGCGCTACGAAACTACTGTGTTTTCGTAGTGCAGGACATTACAGCATTTTGAGTAGTGTTTAAAGTAGTTTTAGACAGCTGGAGGCTAGGGAGGAGTTATGGGACGTGTTAAGCCAACTTCCAACAACCAAGGACCACAAAATGAAGAGTACATGATGGTCAAAATGTTCAAAGAATGCAAAATATCTTAAGCCTAAAAAACGGGGTACTGTTTCCTATTTTTCTGAAGGTCAGCAAAATGGTCATGAAGAAATGAAGCCCATCATCTAGATTCGACCATGTGATGATACACTTGGAAATGGTGTAAATTTGAATAGATAAGGTTGTTATAGATAGTGATAAGGAGTTTGAGTCATTTTTGGAATAGGGTTGTTAAGTTGGATAGGTGTCTTTTTGTAATAAATTCCATGTTTTATGGTTATGCAAGGTGTCAAGGGATAAAAATTCGATGTATCTAGCCTAGAGGCAGATCATCCCATGTTGTAAGATGTCTATAAAAGAAGAAGAGGTCAAATTGGTTAGGGGTTGGACATTTTTGGAAAAACTGTGCTTGTTGTGAATTGACTGGTTTTTCAGCTAATACAGAGATCTTCTACTTGACCAACTTGAGACTCAGAAGGAGTTTTATTGTTTTCCTACTCTATTTGCATCTCTTATATATCTCATTATAGTGGTGTTCATCTATATTACTCAGAGTTCATCTATTAGATGATATGACTTCCTATATAAGTGAACTGACTGTGTTTTTTACAGTTTCATGTGTGTGTACCTTATGACTAAAACTCTGATATGCCTCAACTTCCATGTTAAGTAGATTAACTTAATTACTAAATTTCTTTGACTCCATAAGCCCAATGTATACATGTTGATGTGATTCTCAACGTACATCTATCATTTATCTATTTATTACCTAAATCGATTTATCCATCTATATTTTTATCCAAATCATTAACCCTTGAGAGAACCCTCTCAGGTTGAGGAGGCTAAGCCTTAGTCAAAAGATTAGGGTTGAAATAGTAACATGAAGTTGACTGATCAAGCAGCCTATCAGAACCAATTTTGTGATAACATCTCGCACATTCAGCTTGTAGATATGGTAGAAATCATCTCCTTCATGCACTGGTTCTGTATATATTTCTCCTTCTTCCGGATCTAGAGGTATTATTACCCGCGTACCATTGTTTTCAAAGATCATGCTTCTGCACTTCAAGTTGATGATACCTCCCATATCGATGGCCTAATTGAGCCCCAGAAGTGCGGGGTAAGGGTTTGCGTTATCCACAATTTGTATTACTTCAAATTATGCATGTACATTTACTCCAACAATGTCTACCAGAAACTGTGGGAGCCTTCCAAGTGGAATGATATTCTGATGATTAGCCATGTGAAGCTGAATGGTGGACAACTCCATCTTTGGTTCGCTTATATTTTTCCATGTCTGCTTAGATAGAACATTTGCATCCGAACCTAAGTCCAAGATGACCTGATCCATCACATACTCTCCAATTTGCATTGTCATGCCATCTCCCGACCAATTCTTTTCTGGTTCTTATGAATCTTGATCACAAAATTAGTCTCAGTTTGAGGTAACTCCTTGTCCGTGTAACTATTTTTCAGGGCTTGGAGATTGTCTACTTCTTTCTAATTGCACAATAACTTAATGCAAGATTGTAGGAAATGTTTGAATTCATCATCAATATTTTCTTCCATAATAGATTTGGATGTGGACGTACCTGCAACAGAAAAATCCTTGCTGGCTTCAATAAAAATCTCATTTTCCTTATGTAAGTTGAGTCCTTCCTTATTTTCAAAGGCATTCCTGATCAATGGCTCTACATAAACCTTCTTTCCCTCATCTCCTCTGGTGGTAGCACCACCATGTGTAATTATATTTACACATGGATCATTGTTGCACGGCTCAGGTTTAACCATTTATATGTTCTGCGTAGGAATTTGCTATTTTTTTTCCTACATTCTACCAATTAAAACACGAAATTCTTCAATCACATTATCACATTTTCTACAGCACCTGCAATACTGTCGCGCAGGGTTCGGGTAGTCGCGCACATAGTGTCTAGCATCTCTAGAGTTATATAAAATTAACTATCCTCTTCCAAGACCTGTGCCTCCACCTCTCCCTCCTCCCCTTCCTCTTGTTGGAGATCCTCCACACCCACAGGGAGATTCTGATGAAGATGGGTCTACTTGGACCCTATAGAGGTTGGCACTGTCCATCACTAGCTCGAATGTGCGATAGTGGTGCTCATCATGACCAACTGAAGAGAAAAACCTACACCATTGCTGCTTCAGCTCTAGCACATAACTTCCTAATCTAGGGAAATGGTATTTTTTCATGCCTTATAGCTACCTTACAGTTAGAGAACCATAGTTGGGGAGACCCACTTAGTCTTGCAGCATCCTTGGGGTGCAATGGATTTGGCCCTTCCGCTTGCATATAGTATTGAAACAAGGTACACTGATATTTTGTGTGCGTGGAACCTGTACACCGTATAAACCATACATCTATGCCAACTTCCTTTCCTCTGTCTCTTCATAGGTTCTAGATCTCTAATTGCATTTCTTCAAATTGATTTTGGATTTTCATTGTTCCAAATTGGTCATCAGCTCTAGGTGCAAATTCCAATTTCATGGAAACTTCTAGCGCTTCGGCCTAAGAGTCATTCTTTTGCTGGTGCATAGGCCCGCATGGATGTCGTAAGAGAATTGCAATAAAAAATTCCTTATGCTGCTTATCATCATAGATAAATCCTCCATCGTTGATAGTTCACTTCAGTCATTGATCGACCTTCCAAACAGATTCATTTCACTCTTGTTTGAAATCTTTCAATTCTGTCACACACTGTGAATACGACTTTGGATTTCTGAATTGCTGCTTCAATGAATCCTTGATGTCATCAACAGTAGGATTAGCATGCTGAGCCAAATATCCCATAAACCAGTCCAACGAACAACCTTCAAATGCCATAGCTAGCTGTGCTCTCTTGACAACATCAGTGTTAACATTTTGCACAGTCCATACTGCATTGGCAACAAACCAAGGTGGGTATCTTCATATGCACAACCATATCTTCTCTTGGCAGTGGTGGTGGTGGGGTAGAAGATGTATTACCCCTGCGCAAGTCTGATTTTGGAGTAACAGGAGGGCTACATCTAACATGCATAGCCTCACCGCTTGCTATATCACTGTCAAGAGAATTTCTTAGAGGGCTGTATATAAATCTATCTCATATCTGATTAATAATTTCCGCTGCACTTAGTGCTTTCTAGCTTATCTAGGGTCATTCACTTAGTGTGACTGCAAAAAACACACTTTTCACACAATAACATCTTAATAAACAAAGGAAAAGAGAATATGAATTTACCTCTCATTCCTTCGAAGAACCTTCTTTCAACTTTAGAATATGACACAAACTAATCTATTGCAAAATTTGTTACAAACCCACCCAAATTTCTATCAACCCAATGATCTACAGTGCGAGTGATGGAGTTATCAGTATGATCTAACTGTTGGATCAACTCAAGTGCCCACTGAGTGAAATTATTATCCTTCCAACAGGTTTGGAACTTAGCTAATCTTGATAAACACTCCTGTAATTATTGCGCAAAGGTCACAAAGAAAATTTCGTGAACCTATGTGAAAATATTCTTCTGTTTCCAATCTTCATCAGACAAATTCTTAATTCTATTTTACTTAATGGAAAATTATTGATTTTTCTTCTCAAACTAGTCTTTTAACTTAGGATTTGATGGCCGCCACACCACCCAATATCTCTCAAAATGATCCCGGTCCTGGAAAGTGAACCATTTGATGGCTTGAAGGGTTCTGACCACGGTTCAGATTTAAGCTTAACCAAAAAAAACCTCTTACTACTAGCCCTTTAGATAGTGACCTAATTGCGTAGGCCAAAATCTCACCAGAAGCAGTATGGGGGGTGCTAGAACCAGGTTTCCACACCCTAAGACAGAATTATATGATGTGGGTGTCTTTAGATCTATAATGATATTGGACTGGCCTTCGCAACATAAACCCTAACCGAAAAGCCTAACCAGGCAGATCTAGGTCAATTCACATAGGTTATCCCGCGTGCGCACATATAAAGGCTTCATAATTCCTAGTAAAGTGACATGCAGGTATTACAGTAATAGATCTATGTATTCGACGTTCATATAAGACAAAAAAATGGGTACGCAACCGATCCAAACATAGATAATGCAGTAAATGGTAATAATACATAGAAACAGATCATAAAGTGAAATTCTAATGCATTTGATACTTAGAGTTATCCAAAACACTTTTTTATTCATTCACAATTCATAATCACTTTACAATATTTTAGTTCCACCTGTGCACATAGCCAATGGGGTCCGCACATAGCAAGACTAAGGTCTTCGTGCACACAACCATCATGAGCCTTCTATACTCAGAAAATTTTTCTTAACAACTCAAAACATCATAATATTATAAAAAATTACTTAGAAATTATTTATCCAACTTGATCTAGACTCCTATTTATATCTTTAGCCTGCGCTCATATAAGGTCCACAAACTGTGGTTTGCGATGCCTAGTTCTATCCATTTTCCCATTACAACTCATGAAGGGGCTTTGACTGGCCCCAAATCTTGTTGACCTATTCATTGCTTAGTGCGCACGACTCAAAACTACAAAAATACTACATTTTTATCAAAATTTTGGTACTAAGGGACCCCGCTCCAAAAATAGTAAGGGAAGAATCATCGAGTCTTATTGTAATTAAGCTATGCTCTCTTGGAGGTTTCCTCATCGAAGAGGCAAGTGAACATTGTATTATGTTTTTGAATAATAAAACATCTTTACAGTTTATTTCATTTCATGTGATATTTATGTGTTTAATGCTATATTGTTTCGTGTTTTGGGTATTCTAGTTTTCTCCTAGGTCAAGTACATAAAAAATGATATCAGAGAAATTTCCAGGGCCAGTTGTACCTCCAATTTTTGCAGAAATGTTTTAGGATAGAGACATGTTCCGATGTCTTTAATTCACGATATCTATCTTCGAGTGCATAAACCTGCATATTTGGGGAGGCATGCATGCAGGAACTACAAGAGTTGGTCATGCTTGTTGGACTCCCTTGTAACCTATTAGCCATCTATAATTTATGTTATACCCAATGATGGCTAAATATGTTCTTAAGCCTTCAAGAAGAAATATTCATGGAAAATGCTATTTCTTGAAGCCTTCTTGGTGTCTTTTATCCTACAAATCATCTTCAATGTTGTTTCCACAAGAAAAGTTTCAAAATAACCCTATTGGTTCAAAGGAAAACTGATCCAAGCTCCTCATTTCTTTTATTTTCTCCTCCACCACAAGTGTTCCTTTTCCCCCTTAAAGAGCCCATTTTTCCTATTATCTTATCCTCCATTCCCTAAAAAATTCCCCTCAAAACCTTGTGAATCCCTTTTACAAAGTTTAAAACCTCCTTCTCCTTTCTATCGGAACCTGAAAAAGCTCAAAAAATCCCTTTTTTGGCCTAAAAAACAACTTTTTTCATTAAACAGGTTTAAGCCCCCACGGGCTTAGCTCTCAGCCCCTTCATCCGTATAGTCGTAGACCAGCGACCGTCGGCAATAGGCCTTTAGCCCCTTTTTTCGCTATCGGAGGTCTTTCCGCCCCCTTGTTTCCTTTGTATATTCATTTTTCTTCTTCGCGATGGTTTCCCCTTCAAATCAATCTCCACCATTGATCTCGTAGATCCTACGGTTGTCGGTAGATCACCCCATCACAAATTAGCATTCCCCTGGCCTTACATCCCTTTCCCTTTCTTCTCCACCGACGTGATCCCCCGACTCCATCTCAACACTCTATTTCCCCTAAGATCTGACGACTATTCCCCATTGCATCGGGCTTCATCCTTATTCCCTTCCACCGTCCTTTTCTCCACTGATGTGATCCCCCGATTCGACCTCCACCATTGATCTTGATCCCAATCAGACGGTCTGCGCTACCCTTTATCGCATCGGCACTTCCCCACTGCATCGCTCATTGCTAATCGACAATTCCTTTTTCCATGCCCCCTGACCCTCTTCACCGCCGATGTGCGAAGTTTCGAGCAAATCCTAGCCGTCGATATCTATCCTGATCTTGTGGTCCTCCACCCATCACAGTTGCACCCTACCATCGGCATCAGACATCGCAAGTTCTGAAAGCCTTATCCTCAGAACCTCTGCTCCTCCGATCACTGATCCGCCGAAATTAATCTCTGCCATCCATCCTTTAGATCCAATGGCCCGCATTAATTCTCCTTCGTTCACCCACGGACACTATCAACACATAAAATAACTTTATAAATCCCCCCCGCTATGTGTATTTTCTTCAATTTCCATATATCCTCACTGGTCCCACCTGAACAAGATGGGGCCTTTCACTAGGTTTCTGTATAATCTCCACCGTATATCTATTTCCCCCCTAGATCCAATGGCCCAGATCCCATTTCGTGTCCATGTTTCTCCCCCTTCCCCTCTATGCACCTTGAACGCGAAATAGGTGGTTTTCCCTTGCATACATGTTAGAGATTTACGCGTATCACATTCCCCCCACCCCAAACTGCTTACCGCCTTCACCCCACACGAAAATCGTTGCCAATCTTCCAATACCACCTTTCCAAATCTTCGCGCCAATCTTACTTTGAACCCTGGTTTTCGTGGTGTTGCGCCATGAAAGTTTTCTCTGCTACATACACATTCTCTGTAATCGCTCTTCCACCTCTGCTAGAGCCTCCTGAAGCAGTAAATCCACATCCACAGGATTTTATAACCAGTTTGTTTGTTTTGCAGGTTTTTATGGTGGCTAATGGCGTTAAAAGTCTCCCACAGCCAAGGAAACGACAGCAAGGGGCCAAGGGTTTGAATTTAAAATTTTAATCAAATGTCATGGGCCATTGGTTACATAGTAAACCCTCCAGCACAACCACCCATACACAAAGGAAGACAAGAAGATCAATGAAATTCAGAGGTTAAAGCATAAATCAGGAAATCAAAGCTTAACCCGCATGTTAAATATAAAAAAACAGTTAAAGCTAAATTAGTTTTAAAGGAAAAAGACGGACAAATCAACAGAGGAGAGCTTCGACTGACACATCCATGAAGCTATTTACTCTTCTCGGGACTAAAGACAACTTAACAGTTATTGTGCTGACAGAACCTCTTAAAAAATTTTAAGGCAGTTATTGTAAAGGTATGGGTGGTCTCAAAACCCATAGTATCCGTTTTACTCGTACCAGAAGAAAATACAGGACTGCAGCAGCCAGAAGACTTGTCTACAAAGACACTCTTTGGAGTTATTGCTAGTCTGTCAATGAAACCTCAAAGTCTACGAGAATTACTAGAATGGGCAGGTAAGTTATCGGATGCATTTTCTTCTCTATTTTAATAAACCATTGAGGCCATCTCTATCACCTCTCCTTCCCATTCACCTATAAATCATGTTTGAACTCTCATTGTAAAAGGTTGGCATTTGATGAATTATGACTTAATAGATAGACCTCTGTTTTGAAGAAGAATTGGTGTTTTGAAGAAGTGTGGATGTCTTTGCTTTTCTGTTGATGAAGGAGGCTGGACCATCAAATCCCTGATCCTAGTTTTGGTGAAGTACTCTCCATTCGTTCATGTTATTTCCTATATTTTCATTGTGTTCCATTTTTCTTTGCTTGTAGTAGAATAAAAATCTTAGGCTAAGAAATGTTTCCTAGAAGCACCTTAGGCCTGTTTATTCTTCATTGCCTTTATGTTTTCGTCTGCTGAAAGGTTTTATTAAGTAGTGTAACTGCTTTTGAAACCCTTAAGTTTGTTTATTTTAGAATAGTTCAAATATTTTCTGTCAAGGTTGAATTATGGTTTGCCCTGTCTGCTTGCTGCATCTTGAAAACTATTTCTGAAAACATTTTTCAAACGCTATTGTCCACAGCTTGGCAGAAAGGGTTTTCTCTGATCTTACCCTCTGTTCTTTGATAAGATAGTCATATTTGAAGGTCTTATAATTGCAGTCTTATATGCTTGGGTTTTCCCCCTTCTATGAATGCAATTAGTTGTGTTACTTATATGTTTTCTAATTCCGTTAAGTGAAACAATTAGAAGATAATGAGTGTTCCTCTCCTTCTTTGTCTTTCTTAAAAGTATGTCTTGTATATGTTATCGGCATAAAGCATGTTGGTAGAATTCATGGTTAGCCTTGACTATTGAGTATTTCTTTATGTTAGATAAGTGTTGCAAGTCCCTTTGTTGAAAGGTATACATAATTAAGGAGCCTTAAACAGCCCTTAAAGCTCTACTTTTCCTTCCAAATCCTTGATTTTCATCTCATCTAATCTATATGATTTCACAGATCCATTGACCAAGTTATATTTTCCCTTTGGTTCCCCAAATTCATCAATCTGAATTGTTTAGACTTCCATATGACTCCATTGCCTAATGGCTCGTAGATTTCACACTCTATTTATGTTGCCTAGATCATCTATGTCCAACCAACCAACAAACGAATTTTCTCTTCAAAACTAGCCTAAAATCAACCCTTTAAAGCGTAAATCTATATCCCACAAACATATTGAGAGATCCCTCTCTGAGAGTAGGATGGCTAGGTCCTAGAGCTCTAAAGCTTGGTTCATATGTTGCCTTGTCATTTGGTTTACCAATAAGCTAAATCATAGGACCAAAACATTTTTGCGATCACGGTGGGACTTATGAGTACATAATAGTCCAGCAAGATTTTATAGACTCGGTAGTGCTTCAAACAACCACAGAAACTCAGAAAACCCCAAAAATATTTCAGATTGGTTTCATAATAAACACTAGTGGTGGACCATAAACATTTTACTCTCAAAAAGACTAAAAATTTCCACCTGGCGACTCCACCAGCCCCTGTAGGCATATAGAAATCACTGGGAGAGGAAAACAATCCTAAGAGCCTCAGCCTCTCTAAATTTTTGAAACTGAAATCTGGCATCACATAGGGTCAATACTAGATCCCATCCAGATCCTAATCCTCCCACCATAGTTGATAATCCAGAAATAATTTTGTCGCGAACTTCTAAATCTGGAAAACCAACTACTGATAGGACCATCCCAAGAACAAGGTCTATCCTGGAAGATCTCACAGTCTTGAAAGATCCTCACTTTGACTTACCTCACACCAGAAACATATTTAGAAGCAAGTCTCAGAGTGATTTAAATTGGGCTAACCTTGAACCCACAGATTTGCAACAGAGCTTTAGCAGAGAAGCTTCACCTTCTACTCTGCCCGACTCAGATTCTTCATCATTTCAGCTCCTTCCATAACCAATTTGATCATCATCAGTTGGCTGGCCCAAGTGTTTCTTCCACTCCGGTTCACACACACACTGTTCAAAGCACTCCAGCTCAGCCCACTTTCCCTCTTGTAAATCCACTTCTTGTAAATCCCCCACTTTTTCCAGTCATGGCAGCATGGTATGCTCCCTTAGTGTTTCCCCAGCCTCTGGTTCCTTTACCCAATTAATACCAGTCCAAAATTCCCCATTTCATTGGAAATGAACCCACGACTGCTCAACAACACGTAGATAAGATGAATGATGCCTTTGATTATATGGAAATAGAAGATGAGACCATCAAAATGAGAATTTTTGCTCAGAGTTTGGGAGGAGAAGCCAAAAAATGGTTCAAAGGCCTAAGTCCCCATAGCATACATGATCTCCCTACTTTACATCAGACGTTCACAAACAAATGGGAAACTAGGAAGAACCCTCTCCAAATACTGTCAGATTACAACAGCCTCAAGAGAAACACTGGGGAAAGTGTTCAAGATTATTGCACTAGATTTAATAGTGTGTATAATGCAATACCCCTAGAGTTGAAGCCTCCACAAGGCTCAACTTTGGCCAAATTCCCTGAAGGATTTGATCCCGAAATGGTCTATTAGCTAAGATAAAGGGATCCCTTAACTCTAGAAGACATGCAGAAGGGAGCTCTTAGTGTGGAGGCAAATTTGATTGAAAAGAGAGCTAGGATGAGGGATAAAAAGAAAGTAACATATAGGGAAGAAACTAAACCTTCCACATCTGAGTCAAAATTAGACCATCTAGCCAAGAACTTGGATAGGTTGGAAAGAATGATGGAAAGGTTGGCTATCCAAGAAAATTCTCATAATAGGAACCAATCTCAGAATCATAACCATAACTCTAGGAGAAATTCCAATCAAGATAAGCATAAAGACAATGAACAACAAATTAGGCCTCCCTTTCAACAAAAATATGTAGAACAAGAGGATGAAGGGGAAACTGATAGGCTGGAAGAAAATCATGTGAACTTGATAGGATCTGATGACGAAGATGATATCTTCCTCACTGAGGAAGAACAGGGATTTTTCTCATCAGAACAAAACAAACACAATTAGGATAAATCAGAAGATTATAGGTTGGGGTTCAAAAGTGCAATTATGGAAGTTCATAGAAAATATGATCTTAGGAGCAAAAAAACACATAAATTGCTAAAGACAAGAACACTAGCACTGCTATTAAAAAAACCTCAGAAAACTAGCCTAAAAAATCAGCTAATAATACCAACACCCTGGCCAAGAAATCTGTTTTAAGCAGAGACAAAAATAGACAACCAAGTGTTGAGAAGAGCTACCCTAGTACTTCTATTAGTGGCCCTATCAAAACAGTCGCAATAAATAGTCCTGATAAAACTCAACCAGCCAAAATTGTTGAAAGAAACATAAGTGAAAAAACATATGTGAATATGCCAAAAAAAACACTTCCTTTCAGCCTCGAAGGTGAGATTTCCAAGATTAAAATTAGCATGCCTCTAGCTAAGCTGGTAACTCAGGATGTGTACAAGAATCAAGTCTTGGAAGCTCTGAATATAAACATCGATACTAATACTCTAAACCTGACATATGACAAACCAGAGCTGTTGTTTGGTCCTAGAATTGAAGGAAAATACCAAGAAGGGGTTGTCCTTCCCTTTTATGTCTGTCTAAACATACATGAGAAGATCCTACACAATGCCATGCTAGACTCTAGAGCATCACATAACCTTATGCCCAAAGTAGTAATGGAAAGTCTAGGCTTAGAAATTACTAGACCATATAAATACTTATACTCTTTTGATTCAAGAAGGGTCAAATGCTTGGGCTTAATCAAAGATCTATCTGTTAACTTGTCACAAATTCCTGCTAAAAGTTTAGTGATGGATATAGTTGTAGCTGAAATTCCCCCAAAATATGGCATGCTTTTGTCTAGATCATGGGGAGCCAAAGTGTAGAGGAGCATTCAAATGGATATGTCCTATGCCACCATACCAGTGTTCAGTCAAACCAGAAGATTATATAGGGAATCCCTCATGAAATACATGGCGAGCAACAAAGACAAACCCAAAAATTCACCTGTCTATTCCACACATTCAGACTTAGATTACTTTATCTTATTCAACAAAGATGAAATCACCTAACAAGAAAGGGAAAATAAGAAAGAAATTAGTGCACCAGAACATTTAAATTTCCCTTTCACTCAAACAGGAAATGCCCCAAATCTCAACAGCCTTGGGCAACAAAAATAAAAGGAGAATGAGATAGAAACACTCTAGAAGATGAGTTTTGATGGTTCTTGTAGCCAGGCCGGTTCAGGGGCTAGCATATTGATACACAACACAAGAAAGGGATACTCCTATAAACTGGATTTCCATGCACGAATAACATTGCAGAATACGAAGCCCTCATCCTCGGCTTGCATTTGCTCAAAGACTTAGAGGTTAAGAGGATATCCGTCCAAGGGGATTCAGAGTTAATCATCAGGCAAATTAAAGGGAAATATTTAGCCAAAAACCCCAGACTCAGAGAATATAGAAATACTACCCTTGATCTCCTTAAAACCTTTGAAAAGTATGAACTCATCTTTATACCAAGAGCTCAAAATCATCTAGCTAATGAACTTTCCTTTAATGCCGGCAATTTCCAGATACCACAGATAAATGAAAAATTCAATATAAAGGTGAAAAATAGACAAGCAGTGCCTGACAATGAAGATTACTGGCAAGTTTTTGAAAATTATAAACACATAAATGATTTCTTGCAATCAAGAAATTAATTTTCCACAACAACACCAAGTTCCAGCCATGAAAAAGATTGTTGCAATGAGGAGCAAACCCCTGAAACGGGTCCCTCCCTGTTTGCTGATATAAATCGGTTTGAGCACCTTCTGAAAGCATAGTTATTTGACAAACTAGACCAAAAGGACCTCGAAGTCCTACAATGTAAAGGTGATACTATACCAAAAGGCCTTGCACCATTAGAACAATTATTCGATTTCAATGACGTGGCCAAAGAACCAAAAACAAAGCCTATGGAAACTAATGTTGAGGAACATAACATAGGCAGCCCCACTGAACCCAAAATGATCAAGTTGTCTAGCACCTTCCCAGCCCATGTCAAACAAAAATACATAACACTTTTCAAAGAGTTCATATATGTGTTTGCATGGGACTATAAAGATCTGAAATCTTATGATGCTAGCATCATCCAACATAAAATCCCCCTTAAGGAAATTCAAAAGCCTTAAAACAGAAACTAAGAAGGATAAACCCCGTTTTATTACCTTAAGTAGAGAAAGAGATCAGGAAAATGTATAACACTGGGATCATAGTTCCTCTGAGGTATTCAGAATGGGTTTCCAACCTAGTATCTGTTAGGAAGAAGAGAGGGGAGATCAAGCTATGTATCGACTTTAGGAATATAAACAAAGCCTCCCTGAAAGATAATTACCCCTTGCCGAAGATGCATCACATAATTTAGAAGGTGGTGGGGTCTAAAAGGATATCATTGTTGGATGGGTTCTCAAGTTACAATCAAGATTTGGTTCTCCCAAAAGATCAACATAAAACTGCATTTACTACACCTTGGGGGACATTTATGTATGTCAAAAAGCCATTTGGTTTGATGAATGCAGGGGCCAATTTCTAGAGGGCCATGGACATAGCCTTCTCAGAAGACATAGGCTATTTTATAATTATTTACCTTGATTATATTACTGTCTTCTCTAAAACTGATGAAGAACATTTGATCAATTTAAGAAAGGTTTTCGAGAAATGCAGAAGGTTTGGTTTGTCCTTGAATCCCAAAAAGACACTCTTTGGCCTCCAAGAAGGAAAGCTTCTTGGTCACATAATTTCTGAATAAGGGATCAAGGTGGATCCTAAAAGGGTTGAAGGCATATTTAATATCAGCCACCCAAGAAACCTCAAAGAATTACAATCTTTTATTGGTAAGATAAATTTTTTAAGGAGGTTCATTCCCAACCTTGCTGAGCTATTAAGAAACATCACTAACATGCTTAGGAAAGAAGTGGGTGTTAAATGGACAATGCAGGCTAAACAATCATTTGAACTGTAAAACAAGCCCTCACTCAAACACCAGTTCTCATTAGTCCTAATTTCACCAAAGATTCTATATCTTCTCTTTTGCATCTGAACATACCATAGGTGCAGTATTATTGCAAAAGAATAGCATGGGGCAGGAATAGCCAATATATTTCTTTAGTAAGGCTTTGAGAGATGCTCCACTCAAATATAATATCATGGAGAAGAAGGCCTTAGCACTGGTAAAAGCATTAAAAGACTTTAGAGTGTATATTTTACATTCACATATCATTGCCTTTGTGCCACACACTGTAGTCAAAGACATTCTAAGTCAGGACCCTGATGGGAAAAGGGGAAAATGGATTGCCACTATTCTAAAATATGACTTAGAAATCAGGCCCACCAAACTCACCAAAGGGCATGGACTAGCAAAACTCATGGCTGAGTCAAAATTCCAAGCTTTAGATATGAACATGGTTGATGCTTTGGAAGAAATAGAAGAATGTACAACAACATTCATCAAAGAAGAATTCATGAACTCTCCTTGGTATGTTGATATCATATATGTGTTGCTTTATCTGAATGCTCCTCCTTCTTTGTAAAAAAAAAAACCTATATTTTTCAAATAGAAGGATTTAAGTTATTGTATATTAGATGGAGTTTTGTATTAGAAGAACACTGTGGGGATTTTACTTAAATATTTACTTGATGATGCAGAAAAAATCATGCATGAGCTACATGAAGGAGAATGTAGAGGGCACCTTAATTGGAAAGCCACAAAAAAAAAGATCCTCAGGTTTGGATAATATTGGCCCACCCTCTTCTCGGATACCCATAAGTTAGTTATGTCTTGCCACAAGTGACGGATCTTTGAGGGCAGGATAAAAATTTTACCACTACCTTTGCAGCTTATCAGTGTTGAGGCTCCCTTTCAACAATGGGGTTTGGACTTCACTGGGGAAATCCACCCATCATCCTCAGCCCAACACAAATGGATCCTCATGGCCATTGATTATTTTACCAAATGGATAAAGGCCATACCCACTAGGAATGCCGCTGACTCAGTCATCATCAAATTCCTTGAAACCAACATACTGTCCAAATTTGGTTATCCCAAGAAAATAATCATAGACAATGCTGCTGTCTTCAAGTCCAAGAGGAAGGTAGAC
Organism: Pinus albicaulis; assembly: GCA_034641835.2. Classification (NCBI taxonomy): domain Eukaryota; kingdom Viridiplantae; phylum Streptophyta; class Pinopsida; order Pinales; family Pinaceae; genus Pinus; species Pinus albicaulis. Next base: position 852,371,738 of record CM076583.1, read on the forward strand.
TTCTACCATAAATATCAGATCACATTAGGCCATTCTACTACCTACTACCCCCAAGTAAACAGTCTAGCTAAGTCCTCCAATAAGAGCTTCGTTAATATCATCAAAAAATTGTTGGAACATAATCAGAAATCTTGGCATAGTAAGTTTGTCCATGCCTTATGGGCTGATAGATTGACCACTAAAAAATCCATCGGCATGTCTCCCTATCAATTGGTTTATAGCCTGGATGCAGTCTTCCCAACATCTCTAGGAGTCCCTGTCATGAAACTCCTTCAAGAAGTCCAAGCTGAAGAAAATGATATGCAAAGGAGGATCAATCAGACCATTCATTTGCAACAGACAAGAGAGGAAGTATATAAACAGACACAAGTAGTCCAAGAAGGAATCAAGAAATTATTTGATAAAAGGACCAAAGAAAATGACTTCCAAGTTGGAAATGTAGTTCTAAAATGGGATTCCAGAAGGGAAGAGAAAGGGAAACATGGTAAATTCGAAAATTTGTGGAAGGGGCCCTACATTATTCATTCCATAAAGGGCCACAATGCATTTTTTCTGCAGGAGCTAAATGGGGAAGAGGTGTTTGGAGGTCCTGTCAATGGCAGGATGCTCAAACACTATTTCTTTCAAGAGTCTTAGTTTCAGAGTTTTTCATCCGTTGTACATACCATTGCATGAGAAAAATGAAAAACTACAAAATCAATAGAAAAAGAGAAAAGAGGGCAGATGAAAAGAAGAAAGGTATAGCCCCATACCAAAAAGAGATAAATCTGAAAGTGCACAAGCCTAAATTCCACTAATTGAAGGAGCACTACTATTTAGTCATACAACCTAATCATGACTAGATAGATTTCAATTTACTGCTGATAGGATAGTGAAGGAGATTTTCCAAACTATTTAATCTTGGCTTATCAGTAGAATAGATTAGGATAGAATAAAAATGGTTCAAACATGCTCAAAATCTGAACCAAAGAATCAAAAGAAGAAGAAAGAAAAATATGGCTCTAACATGATAAAAAATTGAGCCAAAGAAAGAAGGAAAGGCTGGTTCTAATCTACTAAAACCTGAACCAGGAGAAGAAGAAGAGGACAACTCAAAAGATCAAAATCAGAGCTAAAAAGGAAGGGAAGGATGCTTACTATTTTCATATCTCAAATTCTTTCTAGTTTTGTTTTAATTTTCTGCAAATAAAAGTCTATGGGCAGCTGGTCTCTTATGCCATAGACGCCACAGAAAATCAGATAGTCTAATCCTGGTTTGTCTGTGTTTAAATTTCTGTTTTAGAATGTAGAGAATGTAGATCAGTCAAACTGTTTAATCTTGGCTGATAGTAGATTAGGTAGAGAAGCTTTAGGGTCCAACTATTTAATCTGGACTCTTGGAAGAAATAAGGGTAGCATTAGATAGCTTTATCTTCCTGTTTTCAAAAATAATATGTAAAAGAGATGCCAGTCCCAATGCACTCAGGAGAAGAAAACAAATTCTAGGACAAATAGTGTGGGTAGGTAGAGATGCTATCTTAAAGTGTTTTCATGCTGCAGGTCATTGAAGAATTTTCAAAATACAAAGAAAATCAGCAAGAAAACAAAGAAATTCTGCCCAATGGATAATGCACTGGTCTGCTAAAGGCCAGAGATTGATCAACTGAGGTTCTGGACACCTAAAGGGCAACCTGTCCTCCCCAAGTGGAGCCACTGTTAGCCATATATAATTTATGTTATACCCAATGATGGATAAATATGTTCTTAAGCCTTCAAGAAGAAATCTTCATGGAAAACTGCTAGTTGTTGAAGCCTTCTTGGTGTCTTTTATCCTACAAATCATCTTCACTGCTATTTCCACAAGAAAAGTTTCAAAATAACCCTGTTGGTTCAAAGGAAAACTGATCCAAACTCCTCATTTCTTTTATTTCCTCCTCCACCACAAGTGTTCATTTTCCCCCTTAAAGAGCCCATTTTTCCTGTTATCTTATCCTCCATTCCCTAAAATATTCCCCTCAAAACCTTGTGAATCCCTTTTACAAAGTTTAAAACCTCCTTCTCCTTTCTATTGGAACTTGAAAAAGCTCAAAAAATCCTTTTTTTTACCTAAAAAACATCTTTTTTCATTAAAAAAGTTTAAGGCCTCATGGGCTTAGCTCTCAGCCCCTTCATTCGTATAGCCGTGGACCCGCGACCATCGGCTATAGGCCTTTATCCCCCTTTTTTCTATCGGAGGTCTTTCCTCCCCCTTGTTTCCTTTGTATATTCATTTTTCTTCCGCGCGATGGTTTCCCCTACAAATCAATCTCCACCATTGATCTAGTAGATCCTACGATTGTCGGCATATCGCCCCATCACAAAATGGCTTTCCCTTCATCCTCCATCCCTTTCCCTTTCTTCTCCACCGATGTAATCCCCTGACTCCATCTCAGCCGTCCATTTCTCCTAAGATCCGACGGCTATTCCCCATTGCATCGGGCTTCATCCTTATTCCCTTCCGCCTTCCTTTTCTCCACCGATGAGATCCCCCAATTCGACCTCCACCGTCAATCCCGATCCCAATCAGATGGTCTGCACTACCCTTCATCGCATCGGCACTTCCCCACCGCATCGCTCATCGCTCATCGGCAATTCCTTTTTCCATGCCCCCTGACCCTCTTCACCGCCGATGTGGGAAGTTCTGAGTGAATCCTAGCTGTCAATCTCTATCCTAATCCTACTGTCCTTCGCCCATCACTGTTGCCCCATCCCATCAGTGCCAGCCATCGAAATTTTAGAAAGCCTTATACTCGGACCCTCTGCTCCTATGATCTCCGATCCGTCGAAATTAATCTCCGTCATCCATCCTTTAGATCCGATGGCCCACATCGATTCTCCTTCGTTCGCCCGCGGACACTATCAGCACACAAATAACTTTATAAATGCCCCCGCTATGTGTATTTTCTTCAATTTCCATATATCCCCACTGGTCCCACCCAATCATGATGGGTCCTTTCATTAGGTTTCCGTATAATCTCCACCGTTGATCTATTTTCCCCCCCAAATCCAACAACCCATATCCCATTTCACGTCCATGTTTCTCCCCCTTCCCCTCTGTGCAGCTTGAACACGAAATAGGTAGTTTTCCCTTGCATACGTGTCAGCGATTTACTTGTATCGCGTTCCCCCCACCCCAAACCACTTACCGCCTTCACCCCACACGAAAATCGTTGTCGGTATTCCAATACCATCTTTCCAAATCTTCGTGCCAATCTCAGTTTGAACCCTAGTTTTTGTGGTGTTGCACCATAAAACCTTTCTCCACTGCATACACATTCTCTGCAATTGCTCTTCCACCTCTGCTAGAGCCTCTTAAAGCAGTAGATCCACATCCGCAGGATTTTATAACTAGTTTGTTTGTTTTGCAGGTTTTTATGGTGGCTAATGGCGTTAAAAGTCTCCCACAACCAAGGAAATGGTAGAAAAGGGCCAAGGGTTTGAATTTAAAAGTTTAATCAAATGTCATGGGCATTGGTTACATAGTAAATCGTCCAGCGCAGCCACCTGTACACAAAGGAAGACAAGAATATCAGTGAAAGTCAGAGGTTAAATCATAAGTCAGGAAATCAAAGCTTAACTCGCATGTTAAAGATAAAAACACAGTCAAAGCTAAATCAGTGTTAAAGAAAAAAGACAGAAAAATCAGCAGAGGAGAGCTTCGATTGACACATTCGTGAAGCTATTTACTCTTCCCGGGACTAAAGACACCTTGACAGTTATTGTGCTGACAGAACCTCTTTAAAAATATTTAGGCAATTATTGTAAAGGTATGGGTGGTCTCAAAACAAATACTGTTCATTTTACTCGTACCAGAAGAAAAGACAGGACTGTAGCAGCCAGAAGACTTATCTACAAAGACACTCTTTGGAGTTATTGCCAGTCTGTCAATGAAGCCTCAAAGTCTACGAGAATTACTAGAATGGGCAGGAAAGTTAATGTAATATTTATGGCATAGAATGGGCATTTGGATGCATTTTCTTCTCTGTTTTAATTAACCATTGAGGCCATATCTATCACCTCTCCTTCCCATTCACCTATAAATCATGTTTAAACTCTCATTGTAAAAGGTTGGCATTTGATGAATTTTGAATTAATAGATAGACCTCTGTTTTGAAGAAGAAATGGCGTTTTGAAGAAGTGTGGATGTCTTTGTTTTTTGTTGATGAAGGAGGCCGGACCATCGGATCCCTAAGCCTAGTTTTGGTGAAGTACTCTCTATTCGTTCATGTTATTTCTTGTATTTTCATTGCGTTCCATTTTTCTTTGCTTGCAGTAGAATAAAAAGCTTAGGCTAAGAAATGTTTCCTAGAAGCACCTTAGGCCTGTTTATTCTTCACTGCCTTTATGTTTTCATTTGCTGAAAGGTTTTATTAAGTAGTGTAAATGCTTTTGAAACCCTTAAGTTTGTTCATTTTAGAATATTTCAAATAGTTGCTGTCAAGGTTGAATTATGATTTGCCCTGTCTGCTTGCTGCATCTTGAAAACTATTTCTGAAAACATCTTTCAAACGCTATTGTCCACAGCTTGGCAGAAAGGATTTTCTCTAATATTACCCTCTGTTATTTGTTGAGATAGTCATATTTGAAGGTCTTATAATTGCAGTCTTAGATTCTTGGGTGTTCCCCCTTTTATGAATGCAATTATTTGTGTTTCTTATATGTTTTCTAATTCCTTTAAGTGAAACAATTAGAAGATACAGAGTGTTCCTCTCCTTCTTTGTCTTGCTTAAAAGTGTGTCTTGTATATGTGACCTGCGTAAAGCATGTTGGTATAATTCATGGTTAGCATTGATTATTGAGTATTTATTTATGTTAGATAAGTGTTGCAAGTCGCTTTGTTGAAGGTATACATAATTAAGGAGCCTTAAACAGCCCTTAAAGCTCTACTTTTCCTTCCAAATCCTTGATGTTCATCTCATCTAATCTATATGATTTAACAGATCCATTGACCAAGTTAGATTTTCCCTTTGGTTTCCCAAATTCATCAATCTAAACTGTTTAGAATTCCATATGACTCCATTGCCCAACTGCTCATAGATTTTCACACTCTATTTATGCTGCCTAGATCATCTCTATCCAACCAACCAACAAACAAATTTTCACTTCAAAACTAGCCTAAAATCAACCCTTTAAAGCATAAAGCTATATCCCACAAACATATTGAGAGATCCCTCTCTAAGACTAGGATGGCTAGGTCCTAGAGCTCTAAAGCTTGGTTCATATGTTTCCTTGTCATTTGGTTTACCAATCAGCCAAATCACAGGACCCCAACATAACCCATGTGGGTACCCCTTCGTGTAGTAGCCCATTAGAGAAAATTATGCACGCACTGCACTGCCATGTACCCTTGGGTATATAAGAAACCCCTATAAGGTAACTTGAAACCTAACCTTAGATAAGCCATCGCCTATATTTTTGCTACAATGTAACACTGAGAACAATACTCGGGGATATTACTCGCATGTACAACAGGGTAGTCGAGTACGATTAAGGGTACGGTCTTTCCTCCATAGTTAGTGCCCTGAAAGATTAGGTTGAGTTATATTGTTGGACCCTTGGGTATATTGCGATATGTAGCACCTGACACTCCTTGAGACCATAGTTCCCTCAAATATCTGAAGATTTCCCATACCTTTTCGTCCAGATCAGATCCAATTGTTGGGGTTCTACCACCACTGTCAAGATAAGATCCAGCAGTTAGGCTTCTACCATTGTTGTATAGTTTGGATTAAACAGTTGGGTTTTTCACATCACATATTAGACTCTTTGTGTAGTCAGGGTTTTTCCACCGTATTCCAGATAAGATTGGAAACATATTCTGTAGTACCAAGACCTTGGGGTTTCTTTTACTACAATTTGACCCAATTTTTGTAGGATATTTCACAGTAGTAAGATTTTTGGAATTCGATCACTACAATATTGATTAACTAGGAGTAAAAATCATTTCAAAGTAAAAAAACGAGTCCGGGGCCATCTCGGGATGCTTACAAGAGACTTATCCCATAATATTCAAGATGACGAGTTGGTCGTAGCATTCACTTGTAAAACCCTAGTTTTCAGGTGGTCCCAATTATTTTCACGATGCGGCTTCAAGTGACCCATGTCACTAGACTCCTGAGCTTGCCCTCTTTCCAAGCATACTAATATTAAGTAAGCTTAAAATTTGACTGGGGATAGTGTATGATTGGTACCAGGTCTCAATTTATGGCTACAGAAAGGGCTGTCGAGAAGGTCAAAAACCTCAAAAAAAATTCAAGGACCTCTAGGAGACCCTTACCTCTAAGCTCAGATAAGTATTGCCCGCTATAAATATGCCTCGCGAAACCATAAGGGCTGAATATATTTTAGATGCACACATAGAAGGATAATACATCCATCACATATATTTCCTTTGAGATCATCAATCTTCAACCCACTAGACACCCAAGTTGGACATGTACAAATTTGATGGCTCTAGCCCCCTAGTATGGGTGGAAAAAATGGAATAATATTTCCTCCTTGATAATATTTGGGAGGATGGAAATAAAATACATGTTGGAGCCCGTTACTTGGACCAAGAGAGATGGAAGTCATTATAGTAGCAATAGAAATGTTATCCATGGAGGAAAACTTGGAACATGTTATAAAGATCCATCTATGACCAGTTTAATCAGAAATCTCACATTTTGGGTCGTCTCACTGAGCTCAGGCTTATAGGTACAGTAAGCGACTACATTGCATATTTTGAAAAATTTTCCATCAGAACTAAAGGACCAGGAGATGAATTTTACTTGGAATGCTTCATCAGTGGCCTAAAGGAAGCCATCGAAGCCCATGGCCTAAAGAATCACCCTGTTGTAGCCTCTACAACACCCTCCAAAAAAAAACCCCACTTCAAATTTTTTTGGAGCCCCTTGAACTTAAAGAAAAACTAAGTAAAGAGTCCAGAAGGCTAAGTCGCAAAGTCGCAAAATTTCATTTTTTGGAAAACTGCGACTCTGCGACCTTGCGACCCTGCGACGTAAAGGTCGTAGGGTCGCAGGGTCGCAAGGTTGCAAAACTCAATTCTTTGGAAAATCGCGACCCCGTGACTTTGTGACCCCCGCGACCTACAGTTCGCAAGGTCGCAAGGTCATGAGGTCGCATATCTCCTGGATCACTCGAATTGCGACCTTGCGACTTCATTAAATGCCCGCACGTACGACCTTTTTATATAAAGGAGGTCGCTAGGTCGCATTTTTCATATGCAGCATGTAGAAAGAAACGGCTCTGACAGGTCGACTGGCGCGCGATTTTCCCGAGTAAGTTTCCATTTTCCCTCCTGTTGTTTCCTTTTTGTTTATTCTTGCTAAATCCCTGCACCCTCAGCCTTTAAATTGTCAATTTGCCTTAGCCATTGTCTGCATTACTTACTTAGGGTTTTTCTGATTCCTGTTTTCTACACATTTGCTCAAAATCATCACCATTTCTTGTCCAAGCTCTCATGGCCACTTCCCTACTCCCAAAACTAGCTCTTGACTCTCTCTGGACCCATTCAACCTTGCATTTTTTCAGTTAAAGGGAAAACCTCTCCACGCCGTGTGCGCCCAAAACCCCCGGGCAAGCCCTAGCGTGACTTGCGACCCCGCGACCTAGTCGTAAGGTTGCAAGGTCGCATTCTCTCGATTTTTCGAAATTTGCGACCCAGCGACCCAGCGACCCAGTCGCAAGGTTGCAAGGTCGCTTTCTCTCGGTTTCTAGAAATTTGCGACCCCGCGACCCAGCGACCCAGTTGCAAGGTTGCAAGGTCGCATTTTTATCCTTTTTCACAACCCGCGACTTTGCGACCCTACGACCTAGTTTCCAGGTCGCAAGGTCGCGCCTTGGCTAGTTCTTACAGCTTGCGACCCCATGACCCAGTAGACCACTTTTTCAGTTTTTCCTGTGTCTCAGTGAAGTGATTGATAAACTTTAATTTTTTTTGAATTATCATGGCGTCTTTCTTATCGTGGGATTATTTCATGAACATGACAGGTGAATTTGAAGCAGATTTGGAGTGTATACCTGTCCTCTCAGATTCTAGTGATATGGGACCACCAATGTCCCAGAAGAAGGACAAGCACGTGGTAGTGGAAGATACAGAGACGGACATGCAAAAATCCTTACTGTTGATATACAGAGATACCCTTTGCACCTTTGCCAAAGGGGACAACATGCGATGGTACCAAGTGTACTAGGAATTCGCCAAAACGAAATTCCCGGAAGACCTCCCTGATTGGGAGATATACTCAAATGTGAAAAGGTCCAAACTCCATCTCGCAAGTGCTCATTTGGAAATATTCCCATGCCCAGAGATGATGGATTGGATCATACATAAAACAGATCCCAAGAAGTTCGTGATTATAGATAGCGAAGGCAAGGCTTTTGCAATGCTAAAAGGCTCTGACGCTCATGTCTATTATTCTTTGCCAGAGAGGGAAGAAGATTTCACAGAATATTGGGCCATTGCTCATGTAGTTCCTGTAGTCAACACTATAAGGCAATGGTGGGAGGAGCCCGAGAAATTTAAGATCAACAAAGACCAGGAATACCCAATGGCGAGCCTTAGGAAAGTGTACAAATTAGTGGCTGCCCTGCTGTGCAGATTGTACGGGCGGCTAGACGCCACTACCTTCAACGGCTCATGGGCGACTATCATGGAGTACGTTACAGTGTATGGCACCCGTTTCAATTGGGAAAACATATTTATGACCTCTATGCACAAAAAATTATCCTAAGCATTAGCTCCGGATGAAGGAATGCCTTCCGAATTTTATATGACCTCTTATCTATTGGATGCAGTCTGTGCGAGATTACACTTTGAAGGATGGGCACATAACTCGGATCCCAAACAGATCCGTGCCATTCATCTACAAACCAAGGTGTTTTGGTAATCCTGGTATAAATCAGACATAGAGCCGATCTCCCAAGTATTCATCTCTGCTCTATACAGAGAACTGTTCAGCCAAGACGCTCCCTGCATGTCTTGGCGAGCGATGGAGATGCTCAGCAAAGTGGCGCATTGGTTCCCTTTCGCCGAATATACAATCATCTAAATCTTTGGCTCATTCAGGGCATCACGTGCTCTACCTTGTTTTGTTACAGACAAAGTGCTCATGCAGGAGGTCTATTTTCAGATGTCATCAGGTTTCTCCAGGGTCTTGTCCAGAGGCAAGAAGAAGCCGTGGCCCGCTCTACCCCTCACGATCAGCGCATACAAAGTTAAAGACTTCAAAGAGGTAGAGGCAGAGGGAGAAGAGATAAAAAGTTATCACTTTAGGGCTTTAGAGTATCGAACATACGACCCAGAGAGGATAGTTCCTGAACATTGCAAGAAAGCTAAATTCAAATGGAATTATCAGCATACAAAACGCCCAGAAGAGGATGAAAGGAGGAACTGGTACAACGCAGATAGGCAATATGCCCTAGGGGCAGACCCTGGCTAGGAAGACCCGGATGACCTAACTTTGGAAGTAAGGGGTCGTGAATTAGGAGGTGCCTTGTCCTCTATAGCTAAGAAGCCTCGGACTACTACAGGGCAAAGTACCTCTACCCAACAGAAAGAAAGGGAGGCCAAAGCCCAGCAAGAGAGAGAAAAGAAAATGAAAGAGGACGAGGAGAAGCGCAAGAAGAGTTCAAAGGCAGAACAGAAGAAGAAGCAGGCCGAGGAGGCCAAGAAGGAGAAAGAGAAAAAAGAAGCTGAGGCGACAGCTGAGCAGGAACTCAAGAAAGAGCTAGACAAAGTGGAAGCTGAGCGAGCCGCAATAGATGAGCGGAAAAGGAAGGCCGAATTAGAAGCAGCTGTGGAAGCAGAGCTTAGGCAAAGGAAAGAACAGGAAAAGGCTGAAGCTGAATGCCGACAAAGGGAGGAAGAGGAAAAGAAAAAGAAACAAGAGGAGGATGAAATGTTGGAGGATATCGAGGTGTCTCCCCTTGACGTACCTCTGGGCAATACACGAACCTCGCTCCCTGATGTCAGTTCCCCCCAGAGGCAAGAGGAGGAGGTCTTCGACCTCACTAAGCTCACATTTGATCAGTTCTCTTTCAAAATTCGGCAAGAAAAGAGAAGGAGCCTACCGCAAAATCTGTCCGTTGCATCCATAGTCGCAACCGGAAAAGATATGGTCCTTGACACTAGGACTAATCCCATGATGATAGAATCGGCTGGCACTGCTTTCGCTGCGGCCACGGAGGAAAATGTAACTAGAATGAGTAGAGAGATCATTTCTCTACAAAATATATTACAAGAAGCGGAACAGTGGGTAAAAAGGGCAGAACAGGAAAGGGCGACATTGAGAGAGGAGGTTCAACAACTCCAAAGCAGAACTCCTCCTGACAATAAAGTTCCACTCGCCATTCTGAAGGAGTTTGACACATTAGAGGCGACCATGAGGTAAGTGTATGGGGATATGTTCACCATAAAACAAACAGTTTCCCCATTAGTAAGAGCGCAAGCGGAAACTAAGTAGAAGCACGAACACCTGAAAGAGGCCTTGACTGCCTTAGACCAGATGATGGACTAGAAAAAACAGTATCCCCAGGCTCCTGAGCATGTGCCAAAGAAGGACTAGATTCGTACGCAAGATGCCAAAGTCCAAATCTGAATGAAAATGCAGTCCAAGGATAAGTTATCCAAGGATTTGGACAAAGTAATGTCTGCCTATGAACACCTAATCAGTGGCATCGACTCGATGCACACCCTGCACCACATTCCTTCGTTGGGGGCACTGGATGAGGTGAAAACCTGGGATCAGTTAGATCAAGAGATACAATTGTTTTTACAGCCCATTAGGCAAGCTGCTGTCACTCCTGATCTCGCAGCATCACAAGAAAACCTGGGCTAGTTTCTTGTCGCGCCAGTATGGATTTACACCAAGCTCACCTCCCTTTCAAACCAGATCTCACAAAAGAAGGAAACTCTAGTCCAAAATGCTCTGGAGTGCATGCATCGGTTGAAAGAGGAGGTCCCTCTTGTTTCTCCCATAGCAGTAGAGTATCAGACCTGGCAAGACTTCCGCAAAGGAAAGCAGATTGATGCCCCTGACCTCTCAATTGCATGCCCACCTTCATAAATCAGTGGCAGTAGGTCACAGGTCGCACTGCCCAATAGGTTGCAGGTCGCACTGCCCGATAGGTTGCAAGTCGCACTCACCAGCCAGGTCGCAGGTCACAATTTTCTCCCAGGTCGCAGGGCAACTCAACCGGCGGGCAGGCGAAGAGTCAGGGAGCCCAAAGGGAAAGTTTGATCTATAAAACCCCCTTCGGGGAAAATGTAAAGGATCTTCTTTTTTTGGACTCAAGAGCTATATAGCATTGTATTGAAAGACAACATTATTTTTTGCGTATGAATACAAATACCTGTTGAAACTCCTTTTGGACTTTATGTGTTTTGCTGGGAAAACACTATGAGTATTTCTATAGAGTTTCAAAACATCTTTTGATTAATGAAACTGCACTCTCTAATGGCATCATTCACGCATTATGGTTTCTTGTATTTGTGTTAATGATGATTCAGATTGATTACTTTCTTAATGGATGTTAATGACTTTGTTTATTAGCATTTCGTTTTATCTTTGATGAAGTAAAGGGGCATCTCGCCATAAAGAACTATTTCTTTTGTGGTTAGAATAGCCTACAAGCATAACCCCAAAGATGTGTTGTTGACAACACCTCCTTCGGCGTGTATGCTTTATTATTTCTCTTGCTACGCATAGTGTTATATACATGTTTAATGCATCAACCATGTATCTTGTATCATGGGAGTAAGTGTGTGTCCGCAGGTTCGATCGAGTTCTTTTGAGACCAAAGAGAAGGTGATTTAAGAGGTAGCCGGACCCACACCCTGGACGGGATCCCTATTCCAAATGGTTCAAGGTTTGATTGGGACTTTCTACCGGGGAGATCCCCTACTGTTGGCCGGACAATTTTTCCCATCAAC